>JABCKI010006038.1:0-17089 GCA_018282025.1 Sphagnurus paluster
CATCAGGAATTTCACAGGCAACTTGTGAGAGGTTGTACCGGCTTGTACAAGCCGGTACAAGTAAGAAAAGCTGGCCAGTCACCAGTGCGGCAAGCCATGTCCATTTCGTCGACAAGTTGCTCGGTTCAAGCCCCAACAAGTGACAAGCCACCAGCAATTGAATAACGTGTTCTAAAAATTGACGCTGGGAAGGATTGAACTCGGGGGTTGTGGACGCAACATGGCACCCACGGGCATGTCTACCAATCAGCCATGCTGTCCATGTTAGGTCTAATGATATATAATATTTCACAGCCCATTCCGGGGACTTGTGAATATTTTCACTTTCTCGACCCCATCAGACTGCTGTTATCTCAGTACATGGTTACATAAATTTATTCTACCAATAAAGATCTGTTCAACTCTTCAAATAACTTGATCTGGCCTTTGTGGAAGCCTTTCCTCACTGTAGTATCAGTTTCTTAGACTCCAAGTAGCAAGAAATATGGGCCATCCACCAGAAGTAGTATGGCAATCTTGCAGATCAGTTAAATGTGCCTGTGAAGTGCTTACTTGATGCCCAAGATCTCGAGTTCGATTCCTGCTTATTACGCAATTTTTGATCTACTACTTTGAAATGATTGCGATGCTTTGAACTGACTGGTGGGCTGGCGAGCTGGTGAGCTTGTCGCGACCCCCACAACCCCAAAAAGCTGACCAGTAAGCTGTGAACTTGCTGATGTGGGTTTGTCAGTCGCACGTGTTTGAAGGTAACACAGTGACGCGACGCGGCGCCACATTTTCTGACATTGATAATGCAGACTACAATTATCCTATCACGTCGAGTGAATAAATTGGCCACTTCAGTACTCAGTATATCCAAAGGGTGTATAAATTCCGTAACATATTCTGCATACTATACACATCGCAGAGTTACATTCATGACTATTGCGCGGTGGCGCCAATGTGGATGTCGAAGCTGTACAAATGGCTGCTTTCGCCCCTGAGTGCCGGAGTCATACCAACTACGGGAGTCCCCGCAATATTCAGCGAAATGGTCCCGGTGCCCTTGCCCGCCCATGAGCCCTTGTAGAAACTTTCGAGGGAGCTCCAATATGAATTGTCTGCGAGGTTGAGCTCGTTGTCTTTGCCCCAGTGAACGACATATTTCATATAGAGCACTGTGTTGGGCCCGTTGATCAATATTCGTGGAAATAACTGGTACTTGGACTGACCTTTGGCAGGCTCAGACTTGGAGACAGCTTTCAGGCCCATACCAAGACCCTCCGCCCAGTTGTTATCTTTGAATTTTACGTGAGCATATTAAAAAGTTAGAATATATATCACAGACCATTAAGAGCGGTGTAAGTCGCGTAGGCGGCCACTGAATCGTCGGATACCATCACAGAACTGAGGAAACTCTGGTATATATTATAACGCTAGATAAAGGTGTGTGACCACCTTATAATAAATTATCAGACCTTATCAGATCTTCACCGACATTTATATAGCAATATCACGATCCTCACAATTTCCTGATGACGGTAGTAGACTTGTCCGGCAGTGTAACCAAATCTGAAAGGCAATAAAATATCAGTAAGATTCGACTGAAGAGAGGAGTTAAAAGTACTAGAGACGGCAGGAAGTTTCGCTGGCTTGAATGGGCCCTCCTTCTTCTCCACGTCCTGCATCAGTGCGTTATCGGAGTACCACTCCACAATGTCCCACTCGTCGGAAGTACTCCAGTTGTAGACGTTGAACGTTAAACCAAAAGACTTGTGCAGCACCGAAACGACGTAATAAACTATGATCCCGACGACCACAAGCGCTATGAGGCCCGTCACGAACGAAGCAATGGTGACCACGAGCTCGCTGACCATGATACCGGCTGCTTCAAGGCCTGCAGTAGCAGCAGTTTCAGCAGCTGCGAGAGCGGCTGCATAAATGGCACCCCCAAGTCGTTGGGCGACGAAGGTACCCACAACCTTTGCAGCAATGCTACTAATGGTCAAATCAGCGATCTGGGTTGGGAGGTTGGTTAAGGTAGTCGTAGAGATCCCAAGAATCTGCGCATTCTTCGAGAAAGATCCCACCGCGACGGTAGCCCTGACCTTCGCCTTGACGTGTTCGATCTTGGTCGTGTACGTCCACATGATACCCGTTTCGGTCTCGCAAATCTGATATTGCTGCTTGTTGGATTCGTTCGTTGTCGTGACGTAGGCATCTGGGCCTTTCTTGCTCATGATCTTAATGTTGGCCTCGAGGTCCGCCGCATGTTTCTTCTTTGCAGCATCTATCTTGTTGATGTCCTGGTCCAAAACAGCCTGCTTGACGTCGGCAGGGAAATACCAGTAATGCCCATCTGCTGGCGATCCTGACGATTCGGCTGTAAAAATTTATCATCAACAGTTTCGGGAGTCGCAAGCTGGTAAGTTACTTGCCAGGAGATGATATAAGAGAGTGTTTAATGATATCAGGAAGGATGAACATTGCGTGCCAGTGAAAGTTGTCGTGTTGAGGTATTTTCCACGACATTCTCCCATATATAAAGAGTTCGTCCTTGTGAAGCCTCAATCTGCCCCAGGAGAAGTAGGATTTGGATCAAGGATTCAAAGCACCAACCCGTGGAGGTCAGGGCCTCGTTCTCAAGTGTGCATGTTAAATTGGCGATATTCCTGTTAATCGTTCTCCAAGTGGCGCTGAGGAAGGTCATATGCAATGGAGAATCGTACTTCGATGTCAACTGGCGGAGCCCAGGTGATGTCCAGGTGATTTTTTAAAGCTTGACAGGATGAATGGAACATTCAGTATAACACTGCAATGCGCAATCCATGACGTACTAATAGTAAATGTTATTAATCACAGCACAAAGCCACAGATTACGATTGGTGGCAATCTGGCCACTATTCCAGATTTGCTGACATTTTCTCATCATTTTTTCTGAGTATCCTTTTCTTTCAGTAAAATGAAAGGCTATTTCACATTCTTTAAAATATGTATGCCGTTGAAATCTTGGGGGACTTGGAGAGAAAAGTCGTTGGCGCATGCAAATCACGATCGTACCAATTCCGCCGAATCTCCGAGTCTCTTCCCACTACCACCACCACCACCACCACCACCACCACCGCTCAACTTGTGATTCTTCTACGAATGCAGTCATTTTAGTACATGACTTGAATAACGATAGCACTCAAGCAATGAGAGGAGCTAGAGTGCTGAGTTGCAGCTGAGAATGGTATGGGTTGGGGCCGTTCTACCTGGCTATATGCGCTGAGGTTTGTCATAATCTTGCTCACAAATCTATCGGGGAGTGGCTCACAGGCCACAATGTGGTACGTTTATTTCTCGGGCTCCGATGTGCTCAACTCATCGCCCATCTTTGTAGCTCAGGGCATGCTCGTCGCGCTGAAATGGAAGTGTCGGGCATCGCGTTGCAAGTGGTCAAGGTGTGTTAGTGTTACCAGTTGTGTGCCATATGGCTATATGCACTGCTCTAATCCCGATATATAGTCCACGAGTGCATGCAAACGCTCATTGTTGAATTGAATCTCGTACGTCCCCAACTGTTTGCTCTGCTATGAAGGCAGCCTAACGTCGGCCCGGCTTTAGATCGTTCACCATCGCGCTCTACACACCTGCTTCCTCGCCCTCTTAATTCGGCTATCAAGAAGTTAGGATTAGTTAGGTAAGTCCACGGCGACGCTGGGGATCTGGCGACCAATGGTCAGGTGTGGTATGTCGACGCTAGCGCATGCATATAGTCTAAATTGTATCTACTGAACTGTATATACCCATCGTTCTCAATAGAATCGAGCTTAAGGGGTTTTTTGACATAAAAATTGTGCGAGAAATTTATAGGATCGTGCACGAGCGCAGTGCGAAAACGGCAGACAGTACAAGAAATGTTGGAGAAAATGTGTAGAGCAATGATAGCATAACCTGTGTGAAATGAGAGAAAAGTCTGTAATTGTGAAAAATTTTGCTTGTGGGATAAACTTATGTGGTATCGTAGAAAATTTGTAGGGATATTTGACATTGGCTGAGATTTTACTTCAATCGTAATCTGTGGCTTTGTGCTGTGATTCGGATGTCTTGTATCCCAGCACCACCCTTGAACGCACTTTTCATCGCTGAGCTCAAACTTCAAGCCTATCCAAACAATCATGATCGAGAAAGGAGGAGTCAATGCAGTGGGTGACTTCCCGCTGGAGTCTGACAACGATCTAGAAATTATAATTTGTAGAATTTACCATCAACCGTGATGGCGAGGCTGCATTAGGTCAAAAGTCCGGGCTTTTTCACCTGAATTCAGTCTGCAGAGGCCTCCCGACCCCTCTGTAAACCAGAAATGGTCTCTAAATCCGATCTCGATGATGGGATCTCATCAAATTCTACCATCGCTTGTTTCTAAATCGTTGTCAGACTCCAGCGGGAAGTCACCCAGTATTGAGTTTCCGCCTCAAACCTTATTTTAAATAAAAAGGAAGCACCAAGCAAAACAAAACAATGGCGGGATTTTGATCAAGCGCAACTGTTTGATCCTGACCCATCTTAGCTCCATTGCCCATAGCACATCCTCACTGCCTACTCTCGCTCTAATCCACGCCCAAAACGGAATCGCCCAATAGAAACGGCTTCTCAATCAATCATATTGCATGTCAAGGCTTTTATCGCGCAACATGCGGAGCAGAAATTGAGGCGTTCGGGTTTGCAGTGGGCCGTGGGGTGCCCGCAGTAAGGCGAGGAATGAAAAAGTCGCAACTCTGTACTACTAGCACGTCACCATTTCTACCGTTGGGTTTATTCTCTCAGTCTAAATTCTCGACGACGGTCCAAAGGTCATCCTGAAGTCATAAAATCATCATAATGCACTCAGAAATAGGAAAAGTGGACTCGGGAACTACCTCTGGGTGGAGCTTTTTCATGGACATGGGAATGGAATACCTGAGCTGCTAGGCTTGCTGATTGTTGGAGACTTCCCTGACACGCTCCGATATTATTTTTGCGCAATCCCTGTGACGCAAGCTCCACTATGGCTATGATTGAGAACTTTGAGCCACGTTGGAGTATGGAATCATTCTGATCCCTAACGTATCTTTTCATGCGACTACCTTAATATAAATTCGCCATTTATATTCTTGACAATTCAAGTTACCTTGTTAAGACGATGCCGACTATCTAGGACCTATTATTTCTGGGTAACTCAATGCGTTCGTGCACTATAAAAGCATACAAGATGAGCGGCGATGCCCCAATCTTCTGCGACAAATTCCCTCCCAGTTTCAGATCTACTACGCCCCAACCGTATCTCAGCAAAAATGTTCGGATTCATCCCTGATGTCGTCGCTGAACATATCGCCAACAATAACATCGATCTAGGCAAGTCGTCAAATTTTGGTTCAATCCAAAGAACAGGATGCACATTTTGAATTCTTTACCCACAGTGGCCGCTGCTGCACCATTAGAAAATCTCAAAACCGACGGGCACGTTTGGTACATCCCGCCTGCCATCAGGCAGGCCGTGGTCAAAAAAGACGGGGCCAAGATCCAAGCAGGCAAAAACGATCACGTCAACGACCTCAAGGCCAACATGGACGCGATCCAGAAAGTCGGAGAGGATGCTTCCCTCTCCGTCACCGACCAAACGACCAAGCAGAAGTATCGCCTATGCCCTAGCGACGACGGCTGGCTGTGGACCTACACACAAAAGCTCGAACATTTCGACGCCAAGATCAAAGCCACCGTCTGCGTCGGTTCTTTCTCCAAGAACGCAAAGTGGATGGGTCTTTCTGTCAACACCCTCAGTAATATGCCCATCACCATCACTGACTTCATTGTCAACGGTGTCGTCTCACGCCTCGTGGGCCGTTTCATCTCTAATCGGCTTGGTGGGATGGCCTAAAAGGCCGCGCTTGCAGCAGCGGAGTAAGCTGCGGCCGAGGGCCTTGAGTCTGCTTCGATGATGTTCCCTGAGTGGGCCATCAGTGCAGCCGGGTTCGTTGGGGGTCTTGTCGGGGGCATGGTTGTCGGTATCGTCCTGCTCTACCTCATTAACTACCTCCGGCAAGAGTTCGGGCTGGAGATCAGCGTCTTCAACTGGAGTACAGAGGAGGAGTGGGACGTCGTCGAGTGGCATGCCGACAACGCAGTCATGCAAGATGCGGACGGAAAGACGGACCCATTCAAGCGAGGAAACTTGGAAGCAGTGAGCAGTAAGTTACGCAGATGAACGGCAGCCTCCTCTACTGACCGATATGCTAACTTCCTAGATGTGATCAAGCTGCCAACTGGCTTTGTGATTTCCGATGACTCCGTCGCTTCGTATGCGACATATATACTCGAGAATGGCGAATACCTGTCGCATCGCTGACAATATATATCCCCTCACTCTGTGTTGTTCGTTTCAGACAGCAAGACTGCCCAAGGTCTCGGCGCAGGATTCAAGGTCGTCTCGAAGTCCGACCCCAGTCGTGGTGAGTCTTCCAGCTCGATTGATCATATATACCGAGCCTAACTAGTAGAAAGTTGTTTATCTGAAGTACGTCGTTCACTGGGGTGCGCCTCTAAATGAGATCGGACTCGGAGACGGCCAGCATTCGAATTCCCTCACTAGCTTCTACGATGGCGGTTGGGCCTCGAAGGGTTCCAAGGACGTCTCTATCACGATTCCTGCCAGTGGCAAGCTCCCCGAGACTCCCGTCATCGCTATTACTCCTGCCTTGGAGGGGGACGAGAACCACTACTACCACTACGACGTCCACATTGCTGCGACCAAGAATTAAGTGAGGGTATCTCATAATTGATTCCTCCTTCATGCCAACATTTTCCTTTTGAACTCGTTCTGTGAATTCCATGTAATTTTATAACACAAACTCGAATGTGCAGGAAAAATACTGCCATTTCTTTTGAAGTTTCAAGATAATTGCTCAAAAGTTGAATTCTCAATCCGGCAGCCTACTAGCGCAATCCGAGTTGCGCCACACTTGGATGTTGGTACAAATGTTGCAATTCCTTATCTTCCATGTTGAGTGAGGTAGTCCGAGATCATCTATGATTCCTACCTTATCTACATCTTTTTGGTAGATATGAAGTGTTCAAATGAGATAGTAGATAGCTAATAAATCTTCGACGTGGTGGCACTTCTGACGTTTAATGATTGACGGGACATACCGGATAATTATGGCATTAACAAGCGTTATATTTGGAGTGACGCTCATAGCATCATCTAGTGGCGTCTGCGGTACGTTGCCTTTCCCGGACGGATCTAACCATATCCAGCGACGACATACTCACTTCTCGGGCGTCGGACGTCCACGTCCATATATATTCTCCGACATTGTCCGTTTGGTACTCGATTTTCAAGTCAATAGATTACAAGCTATCCTTCGGCTCAATCTTTTTGGGATCGATGAGAGACTTAATTTTACATGTATGAGTAGTTTTAGGTAGTTTCTGCGGCGGGGGGCGATAAAGTGCCTGTGGCTTCCGCCGGGAAAGGCCGATGTCCCGACGAAAGCCGCCTTGGCAAGTATCCGAGTCCCATCTCATTATCGATCCTACGATGATGCTATCTTTTTTTCAACTCGTTAATAAGGATGGGCTATATGTAATATCAGATCCTATATAACAACACAGTCAACAACCACCAACCGTCATTGTTTCATCTCCCTCTAATATCACCTCACTCACTCAAATCATGGGCATCCTTGACATCGTTCCGGTATGTGCGTTTTCAACCTTCAGTCGCTCATTCTATATGAAAATTTACAGGCTGGTGTGCTTACTGGCGACAATGTCCGAAAACTATTCGAATATGCTAAGGAGAAAAAGGTATGTCTTTTGTCCAGGCGTAAACGTAGATGTTCTAATACAGATCCTAGTTTGCGATCCCCGTAAGTCCTATGAGATCGAGCCAGGATTCTATTCACTTACCATATTGTAATCGTCGTTTTAGGCCATTGTGAGTCATTCTCCACGTCTCAGACCCTGTAGGTTATTGACTGTACTCTTCAGAATGTAACATCCTCATCGACAGCCAATGCTGTACTCGAAGCTGCCAGGTGAGCCTAGAACTCCGATCCATATGCACAGGCAATTCACGGCGCGTCAAGGGATGCCAAGTCCCCTATCATCATCCAGGTCTCCCAGGGCGGAAGTGCTTACTTCGCAGGCAAAGGCCTCGCCAATGACAAGCAACAAGCCTCGATCGCCGGTGCTACCGCTGCTGCGCTCCATGTCCGGACTGTTGCCAAAGCCTATGGCGTCCCCGTCGTCCTCCACAGCGATCACTGCGCCCACAAGCTCCTTCCTTGGTTCGATGGCATGCTCGAGGCCGACGAGGCTTACTACAAGGCACATCAGGAACCTCTCTTCTCTTCGCACATGCTCGATCTCTCTGAAGAATCCAAGGAGAAGAACATTGCCACCTGCGTCAAGTACTTCACACGTATGGCCGCCATTGGGCTCTGGCTCGAAATGGAGATCGGTATCACTGGTGGCGAGGAGGATGGCGTCGATAACACCGGTGTCGATAACGCTAGCCTGTACACCCAGCCGGAGGATGTCTACGACGTTTATGTAGCCCTCAGCAAGATCTCCCCCAACTTTAGTATCGCCGCTGCGTTCGGCAATGTCCACGGCGTTTACAAACCCGGCAACGTCCGTCTACAGCCTGAGCTCCTCGGAAAACACCAGAGCTACGCTAGCCAGAAGCTCGGCGGTTCTGTTGAGAAACCTATGTATGTTTACGCCTTGATGATCTATACACGTCATGGATCCTAATTGTCACAGATGCCTCGTCTTCCACGGCGGATCGGGCTCCACGAAAGAGGAGATCGCCACCGCCGTCAACTATGGTGTCGTCAAGATGAACGTCGACACCGACACACAGTTCGCGTACCTCATCGGGATTCGGGACTTCCTCGAGAACAAGAAGGGCTATCTCCAGACCCAGGTTGGCAACCCCGATGGTGCTGATAAGCCCAACAAGAAGGTACGATTCTTATCGTTACGCACGAGCCATACCCTCACCCGGTGCAGTACTACGATCCTCGTGTCTGGGTGCGTGAAGGCGAGAAGACATTGGCCGCCCGCGTCAAGGAGGCCTGTGCTGACCTGGGCAACGTTGGTACGTATATTCTTGCCCCTGTGATATCTTCAGATGCTCATTCCTCCCATTCCTAGACCGCTTGTAATATATTATGTGTTAATATTCTAGATGAAGCAAAAAATGTATTATCATTATATTTCAAGAACTTGGCCAAACCCTGGATAGTAGACTTCGTGGATAGCATTGAAAATCTGGCGTGAACACTCTAACTTTGCTTGTATACCCCGTGCAGAGCGCAAGTTTTTGCCATGTAAAATCACTTCACCCCAGCCCCATTCGCTCGTTCTTGAGCTCTTGGGAGACTCAAAAAAGCCAGTCAACTGAGAGAATCCACATCACAGAAGGCCTGATGTAGACTGGGTGGAAGATGCGCAGGCGACTTATAATTCCCCTTCCCATCCCATCTCACATCCACGGTGGACATTCTAATATTCACGGACAGAACCAGCCCAACCACGCCAGAGCGAGCTCAAATGAGTACTGCCTATGTGTATCAACGGATATCTGCACTGTTTTCTGGCTAGTTGTTATAGCCAACAACAGTGTCAGGCATTTTGACCATGCTTTTGGTTTTTGGTCAACCGCATCCAACTCTTCGAATCGGTCAGACTCAAAATGACGAACGGTCACGTTACTTGATGCGAAATTCAAGACGCGCTCTTGAAGTTGCACCCATTCAGCTTCTTCTGCGTCCCCGCTATTATCTGGATCCGAAGCTCGTTTCAACCCAGGTATAAAGGACCTAGATTTGGTTTGATCTAAACGATGAAGACCTCAGCGAACTTGTTAGTCGATCTCTTGACACGAAGCAAGACTTACGTCCTCCCTTCCCAATATACATGCACTGAAATGAATACGACGACCTCTTGAAGATCTATCTACGTCCTAAATTACATGCTGCACTTGACCGGCCCCTTGTTCATCAATCTCATGATTCCCATGGTCCCAGCTCAAGTGAGTCTCTGTCTTCAGGGACAACGCGACGCACCGAAAAGCTACTTAGGTTATTTCCAGTGTTATCATTCACCATTTGGGATGACGACCTGCTCAGGTTAGAGTCGTTTCATCGCACGCAGATGTCGGCGGGCTGGATATTTCTCATCTCAGCTACGTAAGTATTACCCCCGCCCTGCCTGAGTCTAGTCTCTAGATTCAATCAAAATACTCAGGTGTGCCCAGCTGTGTGTATTCTCTGGAAATGGATCTTCTCTTCACTTGAATACGGGACTTTACATGGAAGACTTTTTGATAACACACTAGAATCTACACAAGATCCGACCCCACTGCAATTTCCAATTTCTGTATTAATGATTTAGATTCGATTTCTGTTCTGCTCATCCCTGTTTGCTAGAACCTTACTTGTCCATTACCGTCAAGGCAGGATATCAGATCCGAGATAACCGATTCCTCGCAAGTCTAATAATGCACTTTCTGCTTCAACAAGCATCGCCGACGATGCGAATGTTCAAAATATTTTGAACACAGTTGCAGGGCGAAGTTGATTCATTGATCAATGTCTATTCTCAGTGACCCTGCAGCGCCCTACCATTAAACCCCTTGTCAAGGTCTCGGTCCTTAAGCGAGCACCAATATTTATTTCAGGAACGCCATTCTCCTAAAACGTGCTCTTCCCCCGGACAATTAAAATTTTCTTTCAGAGCTTCTACTCCCTCTTTCCACTGTCTTTCCCTCTAAAATTTATCGTGAACCCCAGAGATGCCTGTGACTTTAATTGATATATTAAAGTAAGTACTCGTCATTAATATCGAGGAGCATAAGCTAGCGCTGACGGCACTTATAGATCATACCTGCTCGCTTCATGGATCAATCTTTTGGTGTACTCATTCGAACTGGCTCTAGTTTTTCTTTACTTTCACCGGTTCTCCAAAGACAAAACTTTCGTTCGCGTCATGGTAATTTCCCTTGTGCTTGCTGATACTGTCGCCACAATATCAGCATGTGCGACTGTATGGCTAGTAAGAATGGTTGTTTTCCTTGTATTCAGTTGAATCATCTAACCATATGTTCAGGGCACGATCACCTATGCGGGTGCGTCATTTCAAATTTCCCGAATAAAATACCACTCAGCCTTGAATATTAATCTCCAGGCGTCCCCGTGGACTATAATGACTTCTGGACCGGGGCTCTATCGACGCTCGTTAGCATTGTACCTGTGACATTCGAACGCTCTTATCTCATTTACAGAATTTTTTCGTTGTATGTCTATCATTTTTGCACCGCCCTCGTCACTGACAGCAGTAACAGATCAAATTCAAAGAAAAAGATTGTCTGCGGGCTCCTCATGATCCTCGTTGTGTTGCAGGTACGGGTCATCAAATTTTAAGCCTTGGTTTTAACTGAACTTGTATTATCATTCATGGTGCGTAGGTAATACTATGCTTCTACATAGGCATACGCATGGCTATTCAGCCCGACTACATGGAACGGCCAGCCCCAATTAATACGTCCATGCATTTCCCATTCCTTTATCCTCTTACTCCTCTGATTGGCCCTTCCTTCACAGACTTTCCTTCTGCGTCGCAATTTTCGTCGATGTTGCCATCCCCGTCGTGCTTATCTTCCAGCTGCGCAAATTCAGTTCGGTCTTCCAGTCAACCAAAAAGTGTGTTTTCTTCTAATGCACTACGTTTGACATGCTAACGATATTTCCATTGTGCAGTATCATTCGCCGCATTAGTATCCAGGCCATGTCCTCGGGCTCTGTCGTCGCAGTCGCTAGCACAGGATACATGGTCTTGTTTTGGATTAGAATTCCTGGTAAACCTTGTATTTCTCCGTCAAGTTTGGAGTAACCGATCCTATGTGACATTTAGAATTCTTGATATTTGGTGGCACCATTGGTCGCCTTTATTCCTTGACAGTCCTGGTCAATCTTTTTGGTCGTGTACGCCAGGAAGACCCTGACCTCACCAGGGATGGCAAGCTCTCGAGTGCGTTTTACCCGAAGTCGAAACCTTTTTTGGCAAACAAATCGAACTAAAATCTCACTTTCTTATCAGACCTCAATTTTCGCGTTACAGCTCCCACTAGCCGAGAAGTAGGAACTATAGCTCTTGGTCTTGTGCGTGTTTCCCCCCCTTCAAGTCCTTTGAATCTAGTTTTCGGACATTGAATGCCTTTGTGTATTTTCGCTTTAGGAGGACCCTGTTTTACACAATATCTCTTGTATGGGAGATTCCCCACGTCACTCCAAGGCAGACGTATGATAGATGGCCCGCAGACGCCTAGAAATATCATAAAACCTCCCTTGTTAGGGGACCCTACTGTCATTATAGTTTTGGTTTATATTTGCCTTTGGAGTGTCATTTTACGTCGTAATTAGACAGTGGCTTGAGTCCACTGGAGAGCCAAAATCTGACTGTCTTAACCTCCCTGGTTTAATTCTGGATCTGCGACCATTGGACGGTGCTTAATACATCCGATGCAAAAGCGAACCACGTTTCATCGAACCTTAAATCTTAAGTTCATGACATGTGTCTGATCTCCCTGGTGCGTGAGGCACTTCCAAGTTCCCAGAGCACTGAACAGGGTTGTTCGTAGACCAGTAACCGTTCCTTCTATTAGCATTGACCCGACTCGAGGTTTGCCTCTCAGTAGAGGGAGTGGTAACCAGACTAGGTTGTTCGGGGTTGCGCCGCTCGTCCACTCCTGAACCGACGTGGCGCACTGCCAGTATATTTGCCGAATTTGGTAATGGTATGGGATTAGCGTGTTGAGTGCCGCCACGTTGCTTCTTCGAGTTGTCGCATGCCGGAGTCTCTCAATCTACTTCTCAGTTTCTTATTTTTGTTTTCCTATAGAGAAACAGCTTTATTTCCCTCTCTTGCTCACTGCCTACTAGTATTACGTTATATCGCACACTGCCTGCACTGTTTGCCCTGTCTCAGCCGTACCTCCTCGTCCCGTTTCACTGCGTTAGCCCCTCTCTCAAAATATTCCACTATATCGCATCAAGGATTTCATTGAGAACCCGACAAACAACGGTGCAGAGCGCAACTTCCAAGTTCTCACCGTGTAATCGCTTCAACTTGGGCCCAGCAAGTAAGCATCCATATATTCGTGGCGTTGCTATCTTAACCTCTTGGATTCAAAAAAAGCCGGGTCAACTGAAGAGAATCCACATCACAGAAGGCCTGATGAAGACCGGGCGGAAGATGCGCAGGCGACTTATAATTCCCTTTCCCATCCCATCCCACATCCGATGGTGGACATTCTATGGACGGGAGCAGTCCAACCACACTGGAGCGAGCTCAAGCGAGTGCTGCCTATGTGTGTCAACGGATATCTGTTCTGTTTTCCGGCTAGTTCTTATAGCATGGAATAACATATTTGGGGTCCATAACAATGTTTTTGGTTTTTTGGACAATCATCGATCATCTGCATCATCGGTCAGATTCAAAATGACGGCGGTCACGTTACTTGGCGCGATCAAATATAACGACGCGTTTTGCCCACTCTTGCCACCATTCCTTCTTCTCCCTCCCCGCCATTATCCAGATTAGAAGTCCATTTCACCTCTGGATGTCTATTCACACTAAAATATCAGATCTACATGCTGTCGCCTTCGCCGAGGATCTTCTGCGCACGGGCTATCATCTCCCCTTATATTGCCGCAAACAGCTCAAGAAGGCTTTTATCATGCGCCAGGAGAAATCAGAATACCTCGAATCAAATTTCCATGCAGGAATGACCGCATACGAGGCCTCGTTTATGTCTGCTATCAAGCCCATGACGACACCAGACCAATCATATGCAAGAGTACTCTTCTTTGAGCATGTATGCGCTCTGATTAACCTTTTTATCACTATATAGAGACTTAAGCGCCTCCTCCTGAATGGAACTGTCATTGGAAGCCTGTTGAGCACTGTGCCAGACCTCGACGAGAAGGAAAAGTACACGCCGGGTGACTTCGTCATATCCTTCGGTTTGATTCAAGCTAGTGTGAGCGACGAAGACTTGAGAGAGCTTTCACTGGATATATTTCGTCCGCTTGCATATATTTAAGTCAATATCGCTCAAATATCCTCAATCGCTGCAGCGTCAAGTACGGCCCCGCTCAAGTTCCGTTCGATCCTCCCGTGGTAAGAGCAAATATCCTTGCGAATCTTTGATAATTTATCGAAATATTCCCTAGATCTTATTCGCTGAGGACCTCTCCCCCTTTGACCTCGACGCGATCCCAAGTGTGCCCGTCTACCGCCACAACGATAAGAAACGCGCCGCGCACACAGCACCTCCCCAGAGGAAACGTTCGCGCCGACGAAGAAACAGGGCGAAGAATTTGAAGGGCGGTGAAATGAAGGGTGAGGAAAAGTTGCTTGCGACGAGTATGACCTCCGGCCATCAGCCCTCGTCGACTGTGGCGCACCTTCAGCTTTCTTCGACCATCGCAGCGCCATCAGCCTCCCCATCAGGCGCAAAACCTTCCTCTTCCTCCTGCCAGGGCCTTCCCAGTTCTGGAATGACCCAGTGCTACACGCGTACCGATTTTGGTGCTGATGCGGGATTAGCAGGTTGAGCGCTGCCGCGTTACTTGATGTCGCATGCCGAGTATCTCCACTTCCTTCTCAGTTTCTCAATTTTTACATGCCTCACCTCCCCCTTCCGCCTTCCTACACAATTATCTTACTCGATGCCTCTTGCGTTTCCTCCGTCTCCGTGTCACCATACCTCTTCTTTCCCACCCGCCGCGTTACCCCCTCACATACACAAACTATACCACCATACCTACAGACACTGCATAAATTCTGTTCCTACATCAAACGTACCTCAAACGCGCCGCTTCAATAATTTGTACAAGACTTCTCTCTGCGAACCTGTAACAATTCGATGTCAGTTGCCTTTGGGTATCATCCTACAATTATTTGACGTGTGTGGCTCTAAGCTTCTTCAAAGCCCCTTCCCTACCTCTCCGTTACTTCAAATATTAACTTGTAATATTCACGACTTTATTAACCACTCTTTACTCGCCTGGGCATGTCCTGCATGCACTTAGGGAGCTGCCTCAGCGTAACCAGTGTATAACGGCTAGCAACGCCAGCGCCATCTTCTGAAGCATATCCTTGAGTAAAATATTTCCAAGCGCGACACAAAGACACAATTAAAATCATCGAACCTGATTCTATTCTTTCACGCCGACTTGTGGGTTACCATTATTTGCAATGTTCTTGGGGAAAAAATCATTGAAAAATGGCATCCAAATCACAAAAGTTACATTCAGCCTACATATCAGTCAGTTGTTATAACACATTCGCTATTATACAAAATACACAGGAAGACGCCAAAATGAAAAGGTTTGCATGAAGGAGAGGAATTAACTGTGAGATACCCTTATTTACTTCTTAGTTGCAGCGATGTGGACGTCGTAGTGGTAGTAACGGTTCGGGTCACCACTCAAGGCAGGAGTAATGGCGATGACGGGAGTCTCAGGGAGCTTTCCGCTAGCAGGGATCGTCAGAGAGACATCCTTAGAACCACTTGATGCCCAGCCGCCGTTGTAGAAGCTGGTGAGCGAAGTTGAGTCCTGACCATCCCCAAGTCCGATCTCGTTCTTGGGTACACCCCAATGAACGACATACTTCAGATAAATAACTTTCTGATAGTCAGGGCCAGCAATACAAGAAATTTAACGACTCACCACGACTGGAATCAGACTTCGATACGACTTTGAACGCGGCACCCAGTCCCTCAGCAGTCTGCTTATCTTAAATAAGAAAGTATTGTCAGAAGAAATAATCTTCCAATGAGGTTATGTATATTCACCATTCTGGAGTATATAAGTCGCATATGAAGCGACTGAGTCATCTGAAATCGCGAAGCCGGTGGGGAGTTTGATTAAATCTAGTGGGTGGGGATTGGTCAGTAGGAGAAGCTATTAATTTGAAGAACTTACTGGTCACTGCTTCCAAGTTGCCTTGCTTGAATGGATCTGTTTTGCCGTCCGAGTTCTGCATGACTGCGTTGTCACCATGCCACTCAACAACGTCCCACTCCTCTGCTGTGCTCCAATTGAAAACATTGATCTCCAGCCCGAAATCCTCGTGGAGGTAGTTGATGAGATAGAGTAAGGCAATGCCAATGACCATGCCCCCGACAAGACCCCCGACGAACCCGGCTGCGCTGACGGCCCACTCGGGGAACATCATTGAGGCCGACTCAAGGCCCTCGGCTGCAGCCTCCTCAGCTGCTTCAAGTGCGGCCTTGTATACCATACCACCAAGTCGCTTGGAGATGAAGCGTCCAATGAGACGCGCAACGACACCGTTGACAATGAAGTCTGTGATTTGCGTGGGCATATTACTGAGAGTGTTGAGAGAGAGGCCCATCCACCTCGCGTTCTTGGAGAAAGATCCGACGCAAACGGTAGCCTTGATCTTCGCATCGACATGCTCAAGATTCTGCGTATAGGTCCACAGCCAGCCGTCGTCGCTAGGGCAGAGGCGATACCTCTGCTTGGTTTTCTGGTCAGTCACGGAGAGGAAAGCGTCCTCGCCAACTTTCTGGATCGCGTCCATGTTGGCCTTGAGGTCGTGGACATGATCGTTTCTGCCTGCTTGAATCTTGGCACCATCTTTGTCGACCACCGCTTGTCTGATGGCAGGCGGGATGTACCAAACATGACCGTCAGTCTTGAGATCTTCCTTGGGTGCGCCTTGCACGAGCACTGCAGGTAATAATGTCAATATATGGATTGACATCATGAAGTGAAGTAGGGGTAACGACTAACCAAGATCGATATTGTGCTTTGCTATATGCTCGGCGACAACATCAGGAATGAATCCGAACATGATTTCTGAGATGTAGTTTGGGCGTAGGAGTTTTGAAAGCAAAACAGGGATTAGTCCTAGACGACTGGGGACTTTGTAGCTCCACTTGGATGGTTTTATAGGGCACCAGGAGGATACATCAGCAAGTTCACAGCTTACTGGTCAGCTTTTCGGGGTTGTGGGGGTCGCGACAAGCTCACCAGCTCGCCAGCCC
>JABCKI010006039.1:0-17005 GCA_018282025.1 Sphagnurus paluster
ATAGTAATAGAATGTAAAGGTAAAGTGTAGTAATATAAAGTAAAGTAAAATAGTATAGAAGGTGTACTACAGTACTGAGTACTGTATAAAGTAAAAAAAGAAAATAATAGGCTGTCCTAGGGGCGATTCCATAACAAATCTCTCCATCAAAAACCTGTGGATTGGCTTCAATAGGTTTCGCCATCCCAGCTGGTAATTCTGAGATGTCCATAACTCCTACAAGGTCTAGTTAGCAAGTGCATTGAGATGCGTAACTTGATAATAAGGCATCCAAGTCACATCACCTGAGCACCATTGGATCTGAAATATTGCATCTTGGCGCAATCCAGTATGGCCAATGAATGAATCCACAGCCCATTCACCTTCTGAGTTGTCTTGATTCCCGAGTTGCATATCCAGGTATCCAGGGAAAAGTCTGTTGTTGTTCGGGGCATGTACTTGTAACAAAGACATGTGATATGCGTCATGAACACCTCGCTGTTTGAGATGAGAAGGTAGATCTATCTGAAAAGATTGATGACTGCAGGTTCATATGCAACACACTGTACTTATTGCTGTCACCTTGCATAGCAAGATCTTTCACATCCACTTAACACCATATAAGGAAACCTGTTGCAATTCAAAACAAAGACAAGCCGGCAATGCGTGCCACCACTCCCTTGTTCCCCACTCTTCCAAGACATTATTATCAACTTGTACTTGGTCTCTCTCATTCTCAAAATCCCACCACCAGCTAATGTATGATTTTTCCTTACCTACAATTACCATCAATTTTTTCTTTGCAAATGCAATAATTTTCAGGCCTTTTAAATGTCTTCCTCAATTAATTCACATTATATTTTATCAGACACAGTCACCATGGATTGATGGCTTTTTAGAGTTCACTTTTCATGCAGCAGTGGGTGAAGTTCTTCAAATAGGGATATTACAATTCAAAATTTTAAAACAGATTCTGATCCAAAAACAGGGGCTCAAAGTCACAAGGTGTTTGGTGGTGCTGCTACACTGACCACTAGTTTACAAAACAGTTGGCCACAGCTGAGTTTGGACGCACCATCAAAATTTGAGTCAACTTTGCACCCAAAACGCTTTCAAGTCATAACTCGCTCAATTTTCATCTTAGAACCATAATAAAATATGCTCCGTGTTCCCTGAACATAGCTGCAGGTGCAAGGCATATTAGCAGTGAATTTCGACTGTGTGATAAAATCTCAAAAAATCACTTTCAGGTTACTACATGCAACACACAAGCTGGGGAAGCAAAAGAATATTATCAGAAGGTAGATACATAATATTCAGAGATGCAAGGACAGTTTTAAATTAATTAAGAAAGGTCCACCACTTCTAATAAATGAGGCAATATACTGGGTACTTTTAGCTGACCACTACACAGAAGAAGCAATGCTTAACGACTTCAAGCCTATCCTTGCATCTCCAAATCATATATATCTGCCTTCTGGTAATATTATTGTGCTTCCCCAGCTCGTGTGTTGCATGTAGTAACCTGAAAGTGATTTTTTCACTATTGATTTTTTGAGATTTTATCACACAGTCAAAATTCACTGCTAATATGCCTTGCACCTGCAGCTATGTTCAGGGAACACGGAGTATATTTTATTATGGTTCTAAGATGGAGGGCATGTGGGAATTGGAAAGTCCAGCATCACAAGTCCAGCATCATGTCCGGCGGCAGTTCCCACCAGTTGTTTGTCAGCACCTGTGAGGCTGACTGCGTCCAAGATGTGTCAAAGGCTCTTGGTATATTGAAATTTCTTCTACCGTAATACTTATAGGTGTGCTGAAATAAATAGAATTTTTTCTTTTACTAGCGTAGCTATGCCTAAATTGCATAAAACTACCCAATGCCATTGGTCATCAATTCTAACTTTCGTGTTCATCGAATATTGAGCCCTCCTACACTTTCTCCACGAGACCCCGCATACTCAATCGAGTGGCTGCCATATATTTGACATCCTGAATTTAATGGGAATGTATACATATCATATAAATGTTACTTTTCAAATACAGAAGGAACTATAAATAATAAGGCGCTCACACGTACTCACATCACAGTAAAGTGGAACCAGTGGTATCGCATCGCTGCGTCATGCAATCTACCGACGCCGACGCATTATATGCGGGAATTGCCGCCGGACTTTCCAAATCCCACATTTTCTGCTAAGATGAAAATTGAGCGAGCTATGACTTGAAAGTGTTTTGGGTGCAAAGTTGACTCAAATTTTGATGGTGCGTCCAAACTCAGCCGTGGCCAACTATTTTGTAAACAGCAATAATTACATTCCCACGATATGAGCACAGATTGGAGCTTGGTATAATACAAAGATAAATATACTCCTCATCCTCCCAATACTTCTCCTAAATCTGTGAGCTGTTATAGCTTCCATTCCATCAGATGGTGAAAAATATCATATGTTTCAGCGCTTTCATCTTGACAGACATTCGCATTGAAACTAATGCTGCTTATCTCAAACCTCTTTGACATTTGTAGTAAGTCCTTGCGAAGTCTACCAACTACGAAACTACTACGAATCCGTGTTTCAATCTTCCACCATTGGAACCGTGCTGAAACATCTCAATAGTCGTCATCTTTAAATTCCACGTCTCTTTTAGCTTATCTTGTGGGTCTCGTATTTTTCCCATTCGGCTTCGCTAAGTTCACTCTAGAACTCTTTCTAATCGCCAGCCATGCCACCATATGCAATGTTCGCGAGAATGCCTGCTAAGCACCGCCGAAAACGGCAAACGCTCTCCAACAACGGGGATGGAGATTGTAACTCAAGCAAACCCTCAAATAGTGGGCGCGAAGGGATATGCGTGCTAATAGAAAATACAGGGCTTGATGACATAGCAGTTGCGTCGGGTAAGAAGCATAATTATTACCGCCGTTCATAATGCATGAAGGTCACAAAATTCCTGCTTTTCTACGCTGGAAGTGAATACCTGAAATCGTCTGCTTCACGGTGACAGAAAAGCAAATTCAATTGATTTATAATCTCAAAAAGGGCCCCCTGGACGATTTTCGACCTCAGTGAAATCCGGTACGGCCAAACTTTACATGACTTTGATGAGCAAGTGGCTCATGGAGATCCTTCGCTCTCAACGTTTGGGGCATGTTTATGACAGGTCTCACCAAGCAAGTCCGTAAATTGACCTTCAAATTGATTGACACTTGGTTCTCCGCGACTACAGGTGCCTCGCAAAGTGCGTCGGGGATTCCACGGGCAGTAAGCTAAGCGATTAGATCTTCTATATTGACTTCCGACGGCCTACTTATTGAGCATCCCTCTTGTTGTCTTGCAGGAGTCCTCATCCTCCCCGTATACGAATCTTTCTCATGTCGAACCAAGAAGGATATCCAGGCCCGCCCGTCGAGAAGCCTAGCCCCACCTACCGTGAGCGTCTAATCTTGTTCTTCGATTCAACTCTAGTGTATACTAATCCGGAAAACAGAGCAAAACGGGAACGACAACCAGCAAGGCTATCCCGCGCCCCCCCAGCCACCCTATCAACCCCAACCACCCTATCAGCCCCAGTCACCCTATGTACCCCAGTCGCCCTATCTGCCCCAGTCGCCCTATCTGCCCCAGTCGCCCTATCCAGCACCCCAACCGTACTATCAGCCCCAGCCGTACTATCAGCCCCAACCTTACTATCAACCGCAGGCGCCGCCCCAAACCCAATCCAACTCCCAATCCCAGTCCCAAGCTGTGACAGTCATTAATGGACAGCCTGCCCAAGATGATTCCTGTTGGGCTTGTCTTGCAGTGTGCGTGAATTTCCCCGTTGAATGTATAGCCACAATACTCACTCTTTCTTGTCAGACTTTTCGGATGCTTCGCAAGCATATTATGCTGTGGGTGTCCCTGTTGCTGCATCATATAAATAGGGGATTCTTTCGAGCCCGCTGTCGTTACAACCTGCCCTCTGCTTTTATATTTGTGAGCCTGCATGTATACCAAGGACTTTACCACAACCACCACGACATAAGGATCAATACTTATAACTATTTGGAAAGTGCATGCTACACCAGCAAAATTCGTAAATTTCCGTGCATATAGCAGACTCCAGTTTGTCTTTTCGTAACATTAACAGTGGGGGGGGGGGGTGGGGTATAACCCGGACGCAGCAGTTGAGCCGATATTGGCCATGGAAAAGCTCTGCCCCGACGTCTGCCCCAAATACCCAACCGATGACTGCCCATATAAATTGTCGTCTGATACGTCAGGTATGTTCATCGAAGAGCTGTCTAGTATATTCGATAGTACAGAATTCAGGACCCCTTGCTTCCGACGATTGAACTCTACATGAGACCGGGCCGTTACTTGGTTCGAAATAAACATCAGTGCAGAGTTCAAACTTTCACCGTGCTATTGAAGTACTTGGCGTGTAAAATGAAGTATGTATTAATGCATTGGGCGCTCGTGTAGAGAATTTAGCAGGGTTCCATAAGTCATGATCATGCTTTCCACCAGTGTGCACTCTCCACGACACATACGGCATGATGAGCAGGAATCTGATCTGCCCTTCATATGACAAGCGACAGCCAACTATACGTATCGACGGCGCAACTTGACTGATGCCATGAATGGCATCCAAAACACAAAAGTGGTAGTTCTCTAGAAAGGAATGAGACAAGATGTCAATATGTCATAACGTGTTGATGAGAGCTTATCTGGGCATGCTCCGGGGTCGGTCAAAGGTGACTCAAGGAGCATGTGTGCTTGATCTTCTAAGAGAATGATGAGACCGTTGGATGAGAGAAACAGCAAATCAGAAGAGTCCAGAATCCTGAGAGATTCTGCTCGTTCCGCAGCTTCACGAATGCTGGAAGTAGGGGCACAGACGGGATCTTTTTTAAGCTTGATCTTATCTGGTCCGAAATAGAGATATCGAATGAACTTGGAATACTATGCAAAATGTGGAACTCGTGTCGTAGATCGTTATATGTAAATGATGCCTATATGATAGTAAGTGACGTTCTGTATACCTGAGGTAGAAAAGACGGCGAAGGCTTCCCCGGATATCCACATGGGGGAACAGAGTTCGAGCATCCGGGTGTGATTTCCATGCGAGGGAACTGAATGACGATAAGAAATTATGTTTCAGCTGGGGCGAATCTGTAGTATAGAGAATCTGGGGCGGGTCATATCCAATCCGTTCCATGATTAGTTTTCTTCCCGAGTTGCGCTCGAGAGTTAGTTTTAATATGAAAGTGCATCCAAAACGTCCTGGGGAGGTATAAAAGTTATTGAATATGAAGATTGCATACAACGGGGAATGGAGCGTACCCGTGCGTCATCATCGTATGGCTTGACTCCCTGGGCAGCAAGTTCATTTAGTTCATAGTCCGTGAACCCTCCGTTAGCCATGCGTTCTTCGACCTCGCTGTTGAGATCAGAACTCTCCTCCTTTCCCTTGACTCCATTATCCTCTGCCACAATAGGAGCCTTCCCTTTCTCACCCTCTCTAGCTCTCGTCTTACCCACAGCCTTCCTTTCCCCCTTCCCGTCGGCACGACCCTTGCCACCCCTAGGCTGACCTTTTCCACGACCTTTCTTTCCTTCGAGCCGATACAGCAGCGCGTCAAGTGCACGTTGCTCTTTCGACTTTTTCTCGGCGAGCTCAAGTACCGCTTTGACGCGCTTGATCTGCTCAGCATCGTTCCACCACCCATGCGTAGTCGGCAGTGCATCGCGCGTATGCGAGTAGATGCACTTGAGATCCCCAAACTTACACGCCGACAACAAGAAATACAAGCATACATTCTTGCCTAAGTCGTCCCGCACACTCTTCTCGTCCGGTGCATGCGAGAACTCGCACTCTTTCCCGCGCCCGCACCCGTCGTGGTTGTAGAAGCGACACGGCACGCCGTTACCTACGTGATTGCAATCGCTAGAGTCCGAACGCTCCGCGAGCTCCAGCTTGTCGTCCTCGTACCGCGGGAACGCGTAATCCACGGGTTCTCCTTCGGGAGATGCGTCCGCCTGTGGCGGCGACACGACATGAGTTCCAATTTTGGTTGCCTGCAACAGAGTCAACACGCGCCCAAGCGACGTGGGCGCGAGCGCATGCGTGGGGTTATGTGCGATCACAGTTTCGAAGTCTAAAAGGCCGTCAGCAGGGGGCAAGTCACAAATCGGCAAGATTGAGGCGCACCAGTTTTGGCAGCAGGCAGGAGACCCTGCTCAAGGCGAGCGACTCCTCTTTCATATCTTGCCTCTAAGGATTTTGGATCAAAAGAAAGTGCTCGTGTCGCAGCGTGGGCAGCCTCAACATATCTAAAACATCGTAAGATTGGTCAACGGACAAAAAGCTGATACCTACAGTTCACACTTGAGATACGCCTTTGTAAGTTTGAGATAAAAATCAGAGTTGGATGGCCACAGCGTTGTAGCTTCAACGAAACGCGCCGATGCGCCTGCGTAATCGCCACTCTCCAGGAGAGCGTCGCCCTAGTGACACCCTGTCAGAAGATTTCTATCGGTATACATCACGATCACACTCACCTGTCGGGCCTCCTCCTCTGCAAGCGTATGGTTCCGCTCTCGGCGCTCCATGCGCTTGAGCGCGCGATCCTTGAGAGCCTGCTCTCTCGCCTGCGTGCGCTCCTCGGCGGTGGGAGGCGCCGTCTGGACAACGTCGACGCTGTCAGTGCTCACGTTCAGGTTCGCTGTGAGGGGCTTCAATATTTCATCAGCAAGGGGATTCTCCTCTGCAGGGGTAGTTGGGCGGGACATGTCGATGAGGTCGTCGTGGATCGAAGACTCTTTCTCTTTCGTTTCCTGGTCACCCTTTCAATCTAACTTTCGGATCACGCACGTGACCTACCAATCGCGTAACGGTTGACTACCTTTACTGTTAAACACAGACTCATTGCTGAGGAGAAACTTGAACTGTGAGCGCTGAGCTCTGATGTTACAGGAATTGAATATCCATCTGCCCATAAGCATATTTGATTCAAAGAATACCAAATTTGGTCTAATGTCCAATTTTCTGTCGACCCCGGTGGCTGTGCGTTTGTTAGTCTGTAATGACCAAAACAAATCTGTCGCGGAGACAACCTGTCGCATTGTGCCACTTTCGATCTTCCCCTGTCCTCCACACCATGGTAAGTCTTAAATCATTCTTAAATCATACTCAAAAATAATCCTAATGCTGGCTTCGTAGTCCACAAACTGCAAAAGGCGCCTCATTCGCGATTTCAAGCGTCTGTCCACCGATCCACCGGGCGGCATCTCAGGTAGCCCATGTCCCGATAACATCATGTTGTGGAATGCAGTCATCTTTGGGCCAGGTGCGCTGTTTCTTATCCTTCACCGAATACACTAATCCCAGAGTAGCCGACACACCGTTCGAGGACGGCACCTTTAAGCTGTTGCTGACTTTCGACGACTCATACCCCAACAAACCACCCACTGTCAAGTTCCTCTCCCGGATGTTCCATCCGAACGTCTATGCGAACGGCGAGCTCTGTCTTGACATACTACAGAATCGCTGGTCGCCCACATATGATGTTGCTGCGATCCTTACATCGATACAGAGTCTTCTGCACGACCCAAACCCAAATAGCCCCGCCAATGCCGAGGCCGCGCAGCTCTACCGCGAGAATATGAAAGAGTACGTCCGCCGTGTCAAGGCTACCGTCGAGGAGAGCTGGCTCGACCCAGAAGAGAAGATAGAAGGCGAGGACGCTGAGAGCGCACCGAACACTGAGGGTCAGTGACGCACCGTGAGAGAGATCCATCATCATTTTGTGAGCCCACCTACTCTTCTACAAAATATCACCTCTAATATCCGTCGGCACCCTCAGATCACCCTCATCTAGCATTGTAGTACATACATATCAATCTGTAATCCTATCATTCGCCTCACTGTTCTATATTCAGTCTAACATTGATGCTTCGAGACCTCGCGCGTGGAAGCATGGATGGGGTGAGACTAGTTATAGTCAGATACCTATGTGAGGATGTTCGAAGCCGATTCAAGTTCCAATCTTGACCGTTCGATTAATTCTCATTTTCGGCGCTCAGCGCTCAAGCTCCAATCCTCAAATGTTCAAATCTTGGTAGTTGGTACCAGTTACTGTTCGAAGTTGACGCCTCCGAAGGGATGAGTACCGAGTACTGAGTACTGAGCTGAGTGATCGCGCAAGAATGGGGACCAACTTTTGAGTCGATAACCAGTAGGGGAATTCAAAGTTGAAGCAACGGTCGATTATAATCGACCGTTGCAGAATCCAGATTATTCCCACAGCTTCAAAACTTGTGCAGCGACGTTGGTCTTGACTGAATCGATTATTTCCCTACTTGAAGCTGGGTTTGAACGGCCACGCAAAAGCCCGATCACGTCGGCGCTGCAGGTCTTGCCCGTCATTCAGCACGACATTGAGCCACTCGAAACCCAATAAAGCAGCTTTTGCTATAAAGCCATATCTCACTGTTATCAACTTTCAACCAGTGTATCTATATCGTCCAACCCCCATTCAAATTTGGCATTTTAGCGCTGAGCTCATCGCGGCGGACAATGATCAACAGCGCCCAGAGCCTTTGCTGAGCGTTCCCGATGGGCGGGTGGCCAGGGGTGCCCCGCTAGTGTCAAAATAATTTAAACTCAGCTAGTTTTGAATTGATTCAACAGAAAAAACGCAGCAGACTGATCAAAGTAGAATCGATTTGATGGCTACAAACAGAAACTGAATCAGTCGTTTCGAAGCTGTCGCTGCGTCAACTTTGAATTCCCCTATTGTAGTTAGTAGCTGCCGTTTCGAATTTTCATGTTTTTGAGAGCCTCTAATAAAAACGATTTCTGCAACTCTTTGCTGGCCGTCCACAGCACAATAAAATATGCTTCACACAACGGCGAGGCTCACCGGTCAGATAAGATTTGACGTTTCTGCTCAGTGCTATTGCAAATTGCAAATTCAATTCTCAACCTCTTTCAACCTAGACAAATGTGTTGGCCAAATTGCTCTCTATCCCCCATCCGTCGGATTCTACGCTACATGCGCTTAGAAACCATCATGCCAATTGAGCCGGCGTTTTTCCACGGCGAGAGGTATTGGACCCTGAAAGTATAGGTCCAGACGTTGGCGCACGGGCCTCCCAGTCCCTCATCAATCAATGTAGTGAGAAGCGCTTCAATCACAACCCCCTACTGTTCTTATGCCAGAGCCTTTACGCCAGTACAAATCTAGTCTCTTCCATGCACTCTTTGTGTTATCGGTCGTGATGAGTGCAAATGCGCAGGCGAAGTTTACATGGCAGTTTGCACAGGTGCGCTTCAATCGACTCAGTTTCCCCACACTGAGATAGCCATTTAGGACGCTAGCAAGGGTCTCCCCCAGTGCACTACCATTCCCATCACAGTAGACAATCCCAGCGCGAGCTCAACAAATGCAACATATTATATGATTGCCCTCGCAATCAATGGCACACCAACGACGAGCCTAGCAGGCACCGCCGCCAATTTGGCGTGGAAAGTTGATCAACCCATTGGTGCGTTATTTTCGACAGGCTTTGGTGAAAATTTCCGACTGACTGGTGAACTTCAGGAGCACAAATTCTTTTGTATCTCTTCGATTCCACAGGAGGATCCGGCGGCGTTCCTTCTGCACCGTCGACTGTAATAGGTCCGCACCCCTCTGGCTCGGTTGAAATAATCATCCGTTGAACTTTTCCTAGCTGGTCAATCATCAAGTTGCCTCCCGTCTATAAGCAACTCCTTCACGATTACAGCAAACACCACCGAGGAAATTGCGACATGCGATACGTGGCAGCTTGTCATGCGCGGGGGGACACCTCCTTTCAATGTGCTTTTGGCCTCACCTGGCGCATCAGCAGTGACAAATGTGACTCTGGACAATGGCGAAGATTTATACAGATACATTAATAGGGCAGCACCAATGGGAACATTGCTAGGTGAGCACCTCCCTATTCGAGCACGGCTCATGCTCACTATCTATGCTTCAGGCGCGGCGAGCGATTCGTGAGGATGGTTTATTCTGGACCATAAATTTCTTCTAATCATTTTTATAGGAGAGGCTTATGGGCGAATGGTTCCCCATATGTTCATACAACGGGTATGATGAAAGACTAGAGCTCATGATGATTTACTAAATTTAATAATTTATGTTTCTTTTAGGCTCCTCAAATACCACCTGTGGTATGCAAACAAGCTCAGGTGGGATCGCCCCTTTTACCACCCCTCCTACTACCCCTTCCAACCCCAGCAGCATCAAAAAAAACGACCGTGCTCCTACCATTGCTGGTATCTGCGTCGCCATCGTCGGCCTAATCTTTATCGGTGTTACATTCGTCTGGTTCCTGCGCCGAAGAAAACACAAACAAAAAGAGGAACAGAAAAGCCTCGAGCCACACCCATTCCGGGAAACCAGGAATACTTTGTTTGCGGGCGCCGCGCTTCCAACAATGGGACCGGATCGACCCTCGAAATTCCAAACCAACTTGAACTTTGAGAGCGCCTCGACTTCAACTAGCCAGCCTATCACGGCTACCAGCCCGAGCCCCAATAGCAACGAACCATACGGCTCTGCTTTGCCATCTGCTCCTGTTGGCACCCCGGGTGCGACGACTCCTGTCTTAGTTCAAAGCACAAAGGCTACAGAGACTCGCGTGAATGTACCGATGAGGGGGCCATCTATTCCGTCGGAGAACTCAAGATGGCCACCAGGTCTTGATCGCATATTTTCGGATACAGGGGAGGTTGTGTTTCAGCACACCGATGCGCGGGCAGTTGGGGTGAGAGAAATACCCCCACCGTATGGTACTCAGAGGACGGACACAGACGTGGCTTGATGGTTTGAAAGCCGAGGTTCAATACTGCCAGCTCCGGCGCGCTTCAACTCCAATGCCGACTTGGACTTGATCACCAAACTCCGGTGGAGTTGAAGATGTTAAAACGTTTACATCATCATTTGCTACATTATGTGGGTATCTTATAGTAAATCCATGATATCTTCAGGGTAAAACTTCGATAGCGCGGCAATTTCGTCAGTAGTGGGTATCGAAGAAGGATCTTCTAGCTTCCTGATGAAGTATTGACATCGACAGACATGAACCTGGGGTACTTCCAGGGGAGTATATATGCGCAAGCACTTTTTGAACGCTAGGATTGCCTTATCTTTCTGCCCCATCTTCGCCCAAGTGCGTCCAAGATCCTCAAGTGCCTGGCCTGTCTCCAAAGGTGCCCCGCAGGACATTGACCTCCTCCAGTTCTCAGTCAACAGCTTCTCTGCGGTGACAAAATCCCTCTTGATGATGCGAAGCCGCGCACGGACCTGGGTTCTTTGGAAGTGATGGTAATTTCCCAGGCCTTTCGACCAGCAGGCCACATACTCCGCCCACGACTCTGCTAAATCGTATACCCTCCACCAGTAATAAAGGTCAGCCATGGCAATGGCAACGGATAGTTGATTTTGCGAATCCTTGAGTTTGTCGAACATCTCCCAGGCGCGCCAGAACGAATCTCTCGCTTGTTCCCAGTGCTGGAATCCCTGATGCACCGTCCCGAGAAACAGAGAGCAGAGCGCGATACCTCTAGTGTCGTTGATTTCTTCAAACTCAGCAAGGGCTTGCCAAAGCAAAGGTGCCTTCTTCATCTTATAACGTGGCTCGCCTGCACACTGCAAGACCTGGAAGCACTGTAACAGACATTCGGCAGCATAGCTTTTGTCCGAAATCGACAGAAACATTTCGCGTGCATTTTGATAACGCTTTTCAGCTTCCAAGTAGTGAGAGAGCCGGAAGCAGATGTTCCCGTAGTGGAATAGGACGCGAGCATGAAGCTGGGTCTCATCGTCCAGTTTCCGCACAAGCATGAGCGCGTGTCGGATAATCTCCCTGCGCGGTCGGGTGAAGTACTGGTGATTTGCTAGTTTGATAAGTGAGTTGATCAAGTGGGGTGATGGGGTGGTTGCGCAGTGAAAAATTCCACATAAATTTGCTTCCTGAGCAGATATAATAGCGGAATGACGTTCGAATTCCTTGTCGCGACCAGGATATGAAAAATGTTTGTCAAGGAACTTGCAGGCTAATCCCACCACAGAATTTCGAATTTTTTCAGGGAAGCGAGATGGGTGGAGAACGTAGCGTCGGATGACAGGGAGAACAAAGAACATGGAATCTCGTCGTTCCAGTAGTGATGCGTCCCTGAGAACCTCCAGAGCGCCCATGAGATTCGGTATATCACACGCCCACCACGCAGATAGATTCTCATAGTTAGAACCGCTTGCCAGCATAGCGATGATGGCAAGGAGATCAAACGCCTCCGGATGTGCTTTCATGGGGGCAATATCGACAGACAGACTGATGCAAACGTCCATGCTGTGCTCAGCGTCAGAGCCCTGTCCCAGCATCCCGGTTCCGTGTTTATTAAACTCTTGGAGGAGCTTCCCTGCTGATAGTCCTGTGAGCTTGCCAGCTTTCGCAATGAGTGTGATGGCCAGCGGCATGCGTCCAATCGCTGCCAATAAATCTGGAAGATTTGGGTCTGCACCACCACCAGTGTGAATATCTGAGTAAATTTGTTGGGCAGTATCAAGTCCAACCGCCTCGAGGGATACGGAATGCCAACTTATGTCGTCACATGGAGGGGCGGAGGATCTCAAGTTGACGAAGAGAGTGATGTGTGGTATTTGGTGGATGTCACGGATTAATCGTTCCATCTCCGCACGTTTTCCTTCGATATTAAACGGCGTCTCGAAGTTGTCCAGCAACAGTATGAGTGGTTCGGACGAGCGGAGATCATCGAGAATATCCTGGCGAATATTTCCGGAATTTACAGTGATAGAGAGAGAGGAATAGAGCGTATCAAGGAAACCGGAAATAGATGTGGCGTTTGCACATGGGACCCATACCTGAGCCACAGGCGGGAAACATTTCTGAAGGTCTGGGTGTGCCATGACAATAAGGGAGGTCGAAGTCTTTCCCATACCGCCAGGACCCAGGATACAAGCCCGTGGAGCCTTTTGACCGTCAGTTGCTGGGGCTGTAAGGACTTTGATCAAGTCCGCCACAACTGCCTCCCGACCACGAAAAAGGCCAGTGCTTGCAGGCACGGCTGTACGTGAGCGGGGACCTGGTTTGGGGGGTGGCGGCGGTTCTGGTCTCCTGTCTTGAAGTGCCTTGAAGTGCCTTTCCGTTATAATCGAGTTGTCGATTGTTCTGGAAAGCTTATGACAAGGAAATTAATTTTCGAATAAAAATTGGGGTACAGAAGGAAACCTACATGGAAATTTTCTAGGGAATTACTGAGGCGCTGCATGCATTTCTTGACCCTGTCATCGTTCGCACCGCGGAAAATCGTCGCTTGAAGAACATTGCTGAAGCAGCTGCGCTCAGATAATAATTCGTCGATGGTGTCCTTGACATACTCCAAGTCCCTAAATGAAGTGGTCAGTTAGTCATGTCCCATCCACGGCACCACAAATATAATTTACTCCGCAAAATTCTTCACGTCCCGCATGAGCCCCTCCTGAATGTCTTCCAAGCTCTTGCCCTGAAAATTAACGACCAAAATTTTGGCCAGACTTTCAACTCGTCTTTTTAGTTCTCCAGCTTGATCTAAAATGGCATGACCTTCCTGTAGGAGAGCTTCGGACAGGCGCCGACTATGAATGGAAACATATGTATTTACCTGGAATATCTTGAGAATATTGATTGCTATCTTTATAGCAGGGCCGACGAAGGGCACAGGAATCAAGTCTGCGATAGATTCAAGAATCGGTATAAATGCCTTCCCAGTCTCAGTGGCATAGTCAATGGCTGTTGGTTTTTGACCGTCTTCTCCGTCCTCCTGTACCGATTGCTTTCCTTCATCAATTGGTTGCTGTAATATTTCTATTACAGGTTGAAAACTAGATTAAGAGGAGACACTCACTGAAGTATGCTTCTTTTTGAAGCGAAACGAATCACGGAGGCTGGGCATGGTCAATGAGGATGTTGTGTAGAAAAATAGTGGACCCACACGGACCTATATTGGACCTACAACGCCTCATGGGACCTGTCAATCGAGCCTACCACACATTGTTCCTCCGTCCAAATACAAGAACGTATAAAAGGAGTAACCAAATGAATTGAAAGCCTCGGGATCGAACGTCCGGGACGATGTGTCTGTAGGATGTGTTTTGATAGTTGTTCGGATACTGAACAATGGCAGGTGGCGTATCGACAATGGTTGCGTGGTCAGTGCGGCTGATCGTTGGTTATAGAAGAAAGTACTTGAACCTAGTGGCAGGCTCACGGAATCGGACCGGCCGCGGACTTTGAAATTCTTCAAACGCCGCGGCAACGCTGACATCGCGTTACAGCTGGATAGGAAAGTCATCACAGAATTGAGGAAACTCTGGTATATATTATAACGCTAGATAAAGGTGTGTGAACACCTTGTAATAAATTATCAGACCTTATCAGACCTTCACCGACCTTTATATAGCAATATCACGATCCTCACAATTTCCTGATGCAACGTTAGACCAGGTTTGATCCCGCTCCCTTCAGAATTCTTGTTTACTTTTGAGGCCATACAGACACATCAATCTCATATTTGTGTTTAGATTTTGCTCAGGTAGACAATTTTTGTGTCTTAATTCATCGTAGAAGCACTTTAGAATCATCCGAAAGTGTCATAGAAAGAGAAAATCGTTTTATCTGGCATGTTTTTCGGGCATTCACCCTTGGATCATCGAGACGGCAAGGCTAAATTTAGACAAATCTCTGATGGACATGTTTGTAAGGCTCCACAAGTAAACAAGAATTCTGAACGGAGCAGAATGCAAAGGAATGCAAACTGGTCTAACGTTTCCTATCTCGCTGTAAACCTGTTGGTATAGTACTAAGTAGTAGGATAAGCGCTGCCTGTACACCATTTTCAGACCATAGCAACTGTTGCCAAAAGACTAGCAGTGAACAAATGCCCGTTTTAGACAGGTCTCCCAGGATCTTGGCCCGGGAACATGTCGGATTCTCTCTTGTAATGATTTCACCCAGGATTTCTCGCAGCTTAACGTATTTCTGATCTGAGGGTTTTTTTGATGAGCTCAAAGCCATACTGGCCCGGCCCAGCATTGGCTGCGCTCTTCAAATTAAAATAGATTCATTGGAGGGAATGCAGCAGCGAAGTAAGTTCATGGATGTATGAATATATAAAATTATCCATAGTCAAAAAACATGGATTCAATCAAATTTTGCGATCGCAATTGCTCTTTTCACCTCCTACTATGAACTTAATTATTCAAGTTTCGCAAAGAGTTTAGTACGGGAAATTTCACCCTCAGGAAATCGATATCTCTCAATTAATAGATAATATGGGTGAAGCGCTTGCCCTGCTTACCGATGCCAATGGATTAGTGAGACGCAGCGCACAAAGATTGGGTAAGCGAAAAGAAATTGATCGCTTGTGCTGTACCACACTATTTCCGGATTGGGTGCTCCCGAATTCCGATAGCTTACTAGCGGTCGGTGCAACCGCACCGCCAATACACCTTGCGTTGCTCTCTCTTGATGACTGTATTTAGCAGCAAAAATCAAGGAATTAGTAAAATACACTTTTAGGTACCCAAAGATACCCCCTGCCACAAGGAGTCAGCCTTTGGCTAACTCCTTGTGGCAGTGGGAGAATTTAGTGCTAGTAAGATCTAATATTATTGCTCTCCTTTAAATTTCTCCCAATAACTCTCTATTTAAAAAATAATCAAGACAGGACACAACTTAGCATTCAAATTGAAACAAGGGAAGCTGGAGAACACTCAATCGACGGGGATGGACTGTCCACGGTAGACAGTTATAGACACCGGTGGACACTGGGGGACATCAGAAAACAGTGGGTAACAAGCAAACAAACATACACAATGGGCGCCAAGCATTAGCCCGCCACACTTGGCATTGTGTGCTATTGTGTGCAACGGTGCGCTGTTTGCCATCGCTTGGCTCGAGCCCAGATATTGACTGAGGTCCTCTCCCTTCCAACATCTCGAAAGAGGGACATTATATGTAGTATTCTGTGATACTATTGAGTAATGTCATAAATATTGAACATTGCTTGTTCATCATCAAGGGGAGTATTTAGGGTTTTCTAAAGTAGCTTGTCATTACACAGCTGCACGCTAATCATTGAGAAACTTAAGACGAAAGCCACACACGAGAATCATATGTCAGCACCTTATGATTATCAGAGTACATCATACGAAATTCAGAATCTCTCTCATCATATGTCCTGTATATTTTTTTGCTCTGATTTTCATATTTCTCGTACCTCTTAAGATTTTCATTAGCATGTATCACGCCGATATGACTGCAAAATGACTGGCTGGAGTCGGGACGGTAGCTCTCATAAAAAGATCACACACATTCAAAATGCAAGAAGATGCCCCTCACTCCCCACCGCTCACAACCGACCTTTCAGCCACAACTTGTAATGATGCTCCCTCCCTCAGGTCCAATGGCAGCCTCAACTCACACGTTCTCCCCTTGACCAGAGCATCTCGGTGAGTCCTTTCGTGATTCCAAATTTGACTAAGCCCATATCCACAGGCCGCCAGCTGCCTTCCCCATATTCTCTGCTCATCACTTCAGTGAGTATTGCTGTGCCACATCAGATCATCACTGATCCTCTCCCCATGCAGTGTCCTTGCCGAACCCAACATCACAGGCCCTGCTATTGCACACACCAACTTCGGCACAGGATCATCCTCGCACATGACAACACCAGCATCACCAACATATCCCGAAGGCAGGCAAAGTGAGTCTGCAGTCCTTATCAGCATGGCGTTCTCTCACTACTGCATGGCATAGTTTCACACTCACTGCACACCCAACATCCCCATTAGTGGCTGCAACAAACAGTAAAATCCTGTCCGAAATTCTATTGTGCAAGAAACCTGCCCTGCCCCATTGTTGAACGAACATAACGCGTGATGTCATAACATGTGATAATCACAAGTTACTAATATTAGATAGAACAATCTAGA
>JABCKI010006040.1:0-16996 GCA_018282025.1 Sphagnurus paluster
AAGGTGTACTACAGTACTGAGTACTGTATAAAGTAAAAAAGAAAATAATAGGCTGTCCTAGGGGCGATTCCATAACAAACACTATGTTGAGACTACAATGGGGGTATTGGGTCATTGACAGTCTCAGTAGGTTTTGATGTCCATAGAGTCCTCGCGGGGAGGGATTCAGTAGGAATTACAAGTGGAATGTAACCATACCAGTGTCTTCATTAGAAATAAAATCCTTTTTGAACCAATTTATGCCAAGCAACCGTGAGCAAAAATCGGATTCAATAAGGGCAAAGCATCACTAATCACGTCCCAAATTCACAATCTGCTACAACATTATATCGAAACTGTTGGAATATTAATATCAAGTGTGCACAGTTATTATTCAAAATTTGTTCGTTCACAAGGTACTGCCATCATTTCCCCTCGAGACTTTCCCGGACCATTTACATATGATATTATTTTACTAGTTAAGTAGCTATGCATAACATGAAGCCCCTCGCGCGATTGCGAGGGTCCACTGCTATCCCGAGTGAGTAAGACAGACATACTCATTTTAACAGAAACGGCCTCCAGTTGTGAAAAAGGAGGTAGAAGTGTAAGGCCATATTTAACCTTACAATAAGTGTTAAAATATTTTGTCATATTTCACCACTTGCATCAAGTTTTACCTCTTGTATGCTCGTGATAATTGATTACCCAAAACGCGCAAATTCACTGATGCTTGCATCCGCAACAAGTTTTACAAATTACCAAGTGATCATATACATCAAGGTAAGTAATTAAGTATAGATGTAGTAGGAATAGGTAGGTAGCATATGCGAGTATAATGTACGTATTCGTAGAAGTCATTGTAGAAATAGTTTATGTCCTAAGGTTGCAATTCCGAAACCTGGCGTGTCCGTGTCCTTGTTATGTATGCCCGTGTTCGTGCCCGTGTCCGCGCCTTTTTCTAATATGTATATCCAGTACCCCATATCTGCTGGCGCCCGTGTCCATCATGTTATGCTGAGCACCCCGTAACACATGCCAATACCAATGCAAATGCCACATCCATATCCCCCGCGTCCAGCGCAGGCGAAATCCACCATCGACATCTACCTACGCCTCCCCAGGCACACACCTCCACTAATCCATCCTCCGACTCCAACAAAACACGCCCCCAACTCCAAACTCACCCACCTGCGCCCAGCGACCCCTACCTGCCATGCGCCACGCACCAACCAACACCTCCCCTCCAACCACATACCCGCAGAACACCGCCCTGCCGAGATGCTCATCCTGTGCGCGTTTCGGTGTGCGCACGAGCGCGACGAGGCCGTCCCACGGACGGATGCGGCCGTGGTAGGTGAAGGGGTGCCAGGCGCGCGCGGAGGCGGGGTCGGTGGTTCCGTGTAGGAGGATGTCGTGCGTTTGGGCTTCATGGGAGCGGGAGGAGGGGAGGCCCAGGGTGGTGAAGAGGGATTCGCGCGCGCGTTCTTCGGGCATGTTCCAGCTGGATCTTTTGCTCGAATCGTTGTGCTCTCCCTCCCTTTCAGCGCACGCCACGCAGCGCGACGAATCCATGTCCACTTCAGCCTCGACATCCGATTGCGTGTCAAGGTCCAAGTCAAAGTCAGAGTCGTACTCAGGACACTCGGCAGCATTTCCCAGCCTTTGCGTGTCCCACCTTTCCCTACGAGAACGTACGTGCGTGCGGAAGATACCACTCACGGAGCCGTCTGCTGCGCGCACTTGATAATGCGTGGCGTCTGGGGAGTCGGGGTGGGAGGCGTCGTGTGCGACAAAGGCGGAGGATTTTGGCCTTGACGAGGAGGAGGAATCGGCGTGATGTAGTGTAGATGAAGGAAAAGGAGGGAGGGGGACGAACACCGGTGGGCTCTCGCCTGCGAACCACGCGTTGGCGATGCCTGCGGCGTCGGATGCGAGTCCGAAGTAGTCATCCGGGTTGTCTTCTGTTTCTTGCTCTTGCTCGTCGTCGGAGTCTTGGTCTGGGGAAAAGCCGTCCTCATCTTCATACTCATACTCCCCCTCCCCCTCTTCATCCTCCCAAATATCCGTAGTCGCAGCCCTACAACAGCACCTCCCACCGCCAACGCGCACGACCTCCCTCAGCAAAACCGACACAGGCTGACTCGCCGCCACCGCCTCCTCCGCCAAACTCCCTTGCGCAGTGTGGCTAGCATCTCGTACGAGCTGGTGCACCACGCTCTCGGACGACAGCTGCATCACGCCCGTCCACAGCCCATCAAGGCTCCCGGGGGTATGCACATACCCCACACTCCCACCTAGACCAGCGCCACGGCGCCGCGGGGCCCACATGTCGCTACACATCCTCAGCCGCGCCCAGTCCGCGTCCCATCTTACGCTTTTCCCAGCCCTCGGAAGAGGCGAATGCGGCGCCTTGCCGACCCAGCGCTCGATCGGCGAGTGTGGAGCTGGGTGCGGCATACCCTTCGGGCGCTCGGGAAAGCCCTGTCCCTCTTCGCCATTATTATCTGCAGCCGAATACTCCTTGCCCTCCCATCCCTCGACCAATAAACGCTTACCGTCCCTCCCTGTTAGCCCCGCGCCGAGTGGTGGACGCGCGACCCACGCCCATGCCACCTCCTCGACGTCCTCGCGCGTCGGCACGACATCCGCGCCGAGGTACTCTGGGAGGTCGGCGCGCGTGCGCGCGAGGTGCGGTGGGATGGCACGCGCGTGCACCTCGGCGCGGGCGGAGAAGGAGAGGACTGCGGCGAGCGCGGCTGGCGGCTGGCCCATGGCGCGCCGGGTGCCGTAGTGCATCGAGAAGATGGTGCTGGGGGGTGGGTAGAACGTGTGCGGTCCGTGTGGCGTGGGAAGTGAGGAGGGGAGAGGGAGGAGGAAGTGTTCGGGGGGTGCGTAGAAGGGCGAGTACCGGAAGGGCGCGTAGATAAATGGCATTAGGAGTTGTGTGATGGATTCGCGTTCTTGTTGGGTTTCTCGTAGTAGTGATTCTAATTATTTAATAAGATTAGTAGGCGTTGAGGAAGAAGAAATATACGAACCTTCACTTGTAAGCAACCACAGAAGCCACAGCGCATTAGCATTCTCCTCATCATCCAACGGCCAGCCATAGTTTGCTTCAGCACCTGCATAGAGACGCCTCTTCAGCAGGCGCTTTACAAACACATCTGCGCGCGCCCACAGTAGCAACTGCCGCGCATTCTTCCCGTCGTCCTCCATCATCATGACAACTCCAATCTGCAATGCCTCCCCAAGCCCAATATCGGGCACGTCTTCGCCCCACAGGCCGTCACACACGCCCTCGTATGCGTCCCCACGGCGGAAGACACGCATTGCAGTCAAGTACTGGTGCAGCTGTGTGACATACCCGTGTGGAGTTGGAGGGGCGCCGCCGTGGCGCCGGGAGACGGCGGCAGAGTCAAACTTTCGGCCGAAGATGGACGCGTGGAGCGCGGGGTTGGTGTGCGGTGAGAACCGGGCGTGGAGCGTGCGGCAGCTGACCATCAGCGGGAGGAGCGCGGAGGGCGGGCCGAGGGGGTCGAGGAGGGTGAGGGTGAGGGCGATGATGTCCGAGAGTTCTTGGGGGATGGTGGTTAGGTTCGCAGCTGGAGGCATTGCGTGCTATAGCCCTGTATAGAGAAAAAGATGATTGGGTAGCGTCGAATTGAGATTGGGTTTACATAGTTTTGAGTTTTTGCCTTGGCCTGGCGTGCACATACCAATCTGAGAAAAAAGAACATATTGTTTGGCTAGCCCGCTCGATCGCGATCGACTATCGACCAATCAGATCTTCAGGTCTGCCTGCGGCCCGCAGTGGGCGTTACGTCACTCCACAGACGATCCTCCAGTTTAGGCGTCGTTAATCTATCAAACGGTCAACACATACGGCGAGGTGCAGACCCTTTTGATTCATTGTAAAGATCCAGCACTCCACTTCGCTTACTTTGAATCAAGATGAATCTCAGGCAGATCGCAATGCTCGACGATCACACATTCACTGCTCACACGCCGCTGAATTTTAATCAGAGATCAGGTGTATCATGATCAGCTGCTGTTAGTATTACACTCAAACTCAAACTGGCTACGCTCCCCGTGTGCTCCTGGCACCAGGAATACCACTGTCAGCGAAGAGGACCAAGCTGAGTAGATCAGTTTTGTTGCCGTTAATTTATAAACGCACTACCAGAGACAACGACAACTGCATCCACGAGTCAACGATCACACATTCACTGCTCACGCACCGCCGAATTTGAATCTCAGGTGCACCACGATCTAGCCGTTGTACTCAAACTCAAACTGGCTACAGTCCCCGTGTGCGTTACGTCGCTCCTCAGGGCATCAGGAATGTCATCGGAGAGTCCAAGCTGAGTAGATCATCCAGATTAATCTATCAAACGGTCACCGCATACGCCGAGCCTCATACGGGTCCGTTCGATCTCACTCCTAATCAACACGAATAGCAGCCAGGCCGCAACGCTCTCGGACTACTTACTCGAACCAACGAAGATCATTAAAAAAAACCACACATCCCCTGAAATAGCGCACACCCCGGCGCTAAATTCGAACTCGAACTCCGAACAACTCGCGCACTTTTTTTTTTAGCAGCAGTCACCAGTGGCAATACACGTGGGGGTCCCCGATGTCATTTTTTAATAATATCAATATGCAATGCGCATCCCATCGCTCCACAGCGCACAACTCCGCGTCCAGAATTATCAAGTATCCGGGCGCGCGAGGAAGCCACCGGCAGAAGCACAGCAACAATGGAAAACATGTAACAAAATTTGGCGCGCCACTGCGCACACGCGCCCAACTGGCTGCTGGCACGGGCACGGGCACTTCATAGATGCATACAACATAAAGGGCGCTCCACAAGCCCGCAGACCACCCGTAAAATCGAGAACAGTGCTCGTGGCGTAGTCGATGAGACCTAGACTTACACAACTAAGCTGCCTCCCTCGCCCGGCTGTCTTAGCAACAATAACGACGGTGAACGATGCCACATCATTCATTACACCCATCCAAAAGCCCCACCTAATTTAAAAAGGGGGAAATATCAGGACGTAGAGCCACCAAGCTCAAGTTTTGAAAAGAGGGCTACCGGCTACCGGTGACCCATCGGCATACTACCCTATACTGATACTAATAACTGCAGCTGCCTGCCACGACCAGAAAAGTATCCAACCCACCCCAGAACGCGATACCAATCCAGCATGCCTCCGATACCCCGCAAGAAGCGCAGGCGGTGGCGTAGATAACAGGTGATGTAATGGAATAAACCGGCACACGAAAGCGTGACTTGTGAACAGCGGCGGGATGGATAAAAATTTATACAATAAAATAATTTATGGCTGGAAAACGGCCCGGGGAAGGGCAGCGGCGCTGAATGTGCGATAGACGCCCTCTGCAGGACGCGAGCTATGAATGGTCGGGAGGCGTTGACTGAAAAAGGCTAAAGCAGAGGGGTGAGCGAGGCACACACGCCGAGAGCCATTAATGTGATCATCCCAGCGCGCCGTATCGCAACGATAACAGTACACGCACACAAAAAGCCAAAAAGCAGGAAAATCAAATCGCAGGTAGAGCCCGGTACTTTAGAAATTTGGGATTCGGTATATAGGGGAGGCAGCGGTGGCTAGGACTAGGACTGGTGGATTCAGCGCCGGAAAAGACATGATACAACCAGGCGAAGGGAAGCGCTTGATGTGAGAACGGAAGAGTGAGAGGGGGAGATCGCGCCTCCCCATGCCAAAGAGATATACTAGGAGAAGTCAGAAGGGTGGATGATGACAAACTTGCTCTTAATTAGCACACAACACCCACTTGAAAACGACGCCTGTGCGCTTGAATAGAACGCTGAGAATGTGGGATATGCCGCATAGATGCCCGCCGTCGACGCTGATTCTCGGGGACTGGGCAGACGGAGGCCATACTGGCAGCAAGGTATGCTTGAGATTTGATAAATACCTGTTTTGCTTCTCCCCAGCAGAGGGAGGGGGCCGGGACGTGACGAGGTTCCGCATAGCACTTGCTTGAGCTGCAGACACCCGATTCCAGCACAGCATTATGGTGAAGAGTACACTGGCTCGGAATGCGTCGGTGTCTCTGAAAGTTCCTCGTCTGTGAATACAAACGTACGCCGCAATCAAAGGTATACCTACGGCGCTTCCACGAAATATGTACTCAAAGGACCTAGATCAGGCCCGAGGCTACGTATCCAAGCGTGCCCGCCGCCTTGCTGTTCCCAACTCCGTGACGCAGCTATTCTCGTCTTATATATGTACTATTCCACTATTATTATGATTCGCAATTTGCACCACTTAGGCTCAGGCAAAGACTGCCCGGGTTGCTCGGTAACGTGTGTGTGAGGGATTGAAGTCGGGAAGAAAGAGTGTCATATCAGGAGAGACAGGTACGCTGGATGGATTTACATGTGGCAAGGCGGGTGTTGCTTGTTAGGGATGGAAGCGGGCAGTGGGAGGGTCGGTGCATAGAAGTTGAGCGAAAACCGAAGGTGCATAGTGCTCTTGTGGAACAGGGACCGAAATCAGTCTACCGCCGGCACCTGGCAGTGATCTGTGTCGGCAGTGGTTGGGGTCGGCAAGGAAGTGTGAGAATCCGGAGGGCGGAGGGGCGGATGGTGGCTGGAGGCCTCGAGGATCTGGTGCATGGGACACGGAAGAGTAGAAATAGAATTATGATATCATCGATGAATGCGTAACGGACATGTTAGAGCAAACCGGGAATGGTGGGTACTGCAGTCTATTCCGTGATGATAGTATCGATCCCATTTGCAACTTGTCATATTGTAAGTTGTCACTGCCCCAATTTGAGCGTGAAGGGGAGGCAGCGTGTACGCCGTTAACGTGAGCCTAGGCGGAATCGGAGAGTGAGGGAACTCAATTCGATGCTTGAACTGGGGCCCTAGAAAGCTGAGGCACGGAAATGAAGAAGAATTGAGACTGCTGCGATACCGCGCAATGAATTTCAAACATATGCCTGGTACGAACGGTCCTGGACGCGCATGATTATTAAGATCTTCATTTATCAGGGGATCCGGAATCCAAGTAGGTTGTCAAGTTCGATAGATTCCTGGATTCCGCTCGGAATTCGTCAAATATTGGCAATTTGGTAGCCATCCTAGAAGACGGGGTGACTCAGGGACTTTAGGAAATTCATGGGCACGTGTGGATCATTGGGCAGTCCAGGTGATGCTTAAGGCCAGGGAAGTAACGGGAGAGATGTTGTGACATCAACATAAGATGGTATGAAGCGTATTGTCGAGGAACAGGGAAAATGCGATTGGCATTGAAGGGCGCACGATCGCGCGTCTGACAGGTATGATTGGTTTTGGGGTGCGAATGTTAAATGAACTGTTCACGCCATTGGTCTTCAAATAAAAACCCGAAGTATCGTGGAACATGGACGTCATTTGTATGGGCAATGGGCCTCCCTTGAGGGCTCGTACCCGAAAAGGGGCCTTCGCTCTGATAGCGAGACAAAGAACATGAAACGGGGCATCCATGCCAACAAGGAGCAGAGGCGGGGCAATGAGATTCATAGTATTTCGGCGTGCCGCCTAGCTCTATTGCTGGAAATACCCAAGTGTGGGGAGTTGGCCTCGTATAAAAGGGCCGACAATGAAGGATCGTAATATTTTTGTTCAGGTCGAGAAGATCGGTGGTGAGAGGACCCGGATGTTGGCATTATGAGGAAGTAAGGATGGGATGAGCTAACAAATCTGAAAGCCAGATAAATGATCGAATAGGCTCGCTATCTGTGGCACGAACAGATGGTAGTTTACTAGTTAGTGTACGCATGATTGCTTATTTACAGGTCACGCACCTCGCCGTCCTTTCGCATGGCCAGGGTTCGATTTCTTCATATTGGGATAGGCTTTAGGCATATCGGCCTTGTCCACCAGTAACTGCCATCTCCAGCGCAGGGTATGAGAGGCGGTGAATAAATGGAAAAACGCCGACCTCAGGCGATGATTTCAGGGTGCGCGAAAAACAGTAGGTGAGTTAGTGTGCACAGATGAGTTCTGACGTGGCTCGGGGGATAATGCGCAATCCGAGCGTCGCTAGGAGGACCCAAGGAATAAAATTGGGAGGTGTTTTAACTCACCAGCCTTTGGCTTGGGCTTCTTCTTGTTTTCCGTATCTGTGGTGGCGGTCTTTTTCGTCCGAGCCGCACCAGGATCGATCAACACCTGGAGGACAAGGGTAGACTTCGCCTTGAGCGCAGAGCCTTTAATAATCAACTGATCCTGCTTTAGCTATTTCTATAACTTCGGGCAGGTTTTATAGCGAGATCAAGGCTGGGGGATTGATGAGCGCAGGAGGAAAGGAAGGCAAAAGGAAGGCGTCGCTATTGAAACGCGCACGCGTTCAATCAAGGAACACGCTCACGTGATTCATCCTTTCGACTCTTCTCTTTCCCGATGAATATATATCTAGACGCCGTTTAATGATTCACGACTGCTTCTAGTCAATCATCTTGGAGCATGATGTCCACATCTCCCTCTTCTGGACCCACCATCGTTCCAGAACGCTCCATCCAGGAGCAGTATAACATCTTTCTGTGGTATTTCAACAAGGAGGAAATGCCTGAGATATGTATGAGTGAGATGACATTCCGTTAACAACTCTGCCTTCAAACGCATGTTGACGACTTGCTCCTAGGCTGGCGCGTGACCGATGAGCAGCCCATGACAGTCGCGCAAATGTATCGTTATGTTCGCTTCGCGCTGATCGAGTCTCTTGCTGGGGATGTGGGGGGCCCTCGGGTGGAAATTAGTTGCCTTCGGCGTGTCACGGTGCGACACCGTACAGCAGCGCTCAAGTATCGGTTGAAGCCATTGGGCCCGCACGTTGCAGAGAACTCAGACGAGCACATTTTAGCAGGGGATAATATCGTGATCTGCGGCGCAGGTATGCCGCCACCATGCATCGACGGTCTTTTGAAGCTGACTTCAAGTTTGTCGAATCGACAGATGGTAAACCTAGGCCATGTGACTTTGAATGTAGAGATCTAGGAACCTTTGCATCGGAATGTAGGCTCATGTATGCCGCAAATTCCAAGCTTCTTGACATGGTGTGTGTATTCATCTTAACTGTTCACTAAACCACTTTAACCAAAATGCTAGGCCGAAGTACCTGCTGATCTTCGAAATACCGTACTCGCTCGAGACGGGAACACATGCTGTGCTACCGGGAGCTTATTGGCACCCCAAGATGCTGTAGTAACGTGGATCATACCGCCACCAATTCTCTCTGCGGTTCGTGTCTAATTCCACATATATAATACTAACAATTCGAACTCTTCTATTGTCATTTAGCTTCAAGATAATCCTTTGGAAAGAGATGATGTTCGGACACGCATCATTAGACAACAGATGGACATATAGTACAGAAAACATCAAATACCAGATAATTGTCTGACCTTCCATCCCGAATTCGCACCGTTATTCAGAGAAAATCAGTTCTCATTCGACAAGGTGCGCCCGTCGAATAGCTCTTCCTTTTCCTAACATTCGAGTGACGTATGTTTATCAACAGGAGAACTACAAGATCATTCGTCTAAAATTCAAATCACCGTTCGAGGGTATCGCATTCTTATCGCTCGTACCCCCACCTACCCCTGGTACCCATCCACGGCCCCTCCAAAACATCTATCTCGAACGTCACTTTGCACGCACACTCCTCCAGAATATCGGCGGGGTGGCATGGCTGAGGAAGAAATCCAGCGAAGTGAGTTCAAGTATTACACTGTGCTAGAGAACAAGATATTCATCCCTGGAGAGCGGGTGCCCAAATCCAAGGCAACGTGGCGCAAGTACCCGATTGGCCAGGTTGTCTACAATTGGATGATTGCCGAGCGAGGATTCGGGTACCGAAGAGCCCGATGGGCCATTCCTGGCTGAAGAGGAGTCTGACGATGAAGATGAGCCATCGATTGACTGGATTAGTAGGCAGTATGTTTGGGAATAGTGTCACGGTATGCGCTCACGCAATCGTGACCAGTACAATATCGATTAATTTGAGTTATGCATATCTTCATGATGCCGAAGCAATAATTGAGCGTGATCTTTTATATTTCTTCAAACGCGTGTACAGTGGTTGATACTGCACTTTCCAAAACCCTTGATCCAACCGTTCTCCAATAGTTCCCGCATCGGCGTCGCTAACTGAGATCGCGCCCTCGGTCCCGCCAGGTGCAGCATCGGTAATGAGTATCAGTCTGTGCCTTTCTTCAGTAGGCTGTTTACAAAGCGCCTAACAGTATCATAAATCGCGCCATTGCTACTCACTACAAGGCATAGATAAGATCTGCAATAGCACCCCAATCAAACACCTCCATGCCGCAGAATCTTTCTCAACAGATACTTCAGGAGACCCCCTTGATAAGCGTTGTCCTTCGGGAAAACCTTGCGATTTTTGAGAGTGTAAGCACTGAGCTCAGCTTCAGAGGAAAATATCTTCAAAGGACTTTCAGTGTTGGGAAGATCGACCAAATCGACAAGGTTGACGTGAGTATTCTTTTACGACCTGCGATGCTCATTAGTGTCCTCGATCTCCAATTACAGCGCATATACCTACCTGCCGACATTGTTCTAGGCCCTCAGGTATCGGCGTAATGTTCAGGATTCGGCAAAGTGTTTTCCAGGACTCGATGTTGTTCTCGTCGACACCGTATATCTCGTTGAAAGCCTGGACCAGGGTGTCTTTGAATTCCATTCTTTCGGCGGCGATCCGATTTTTGTCCCAACGGAGATTTCTGGCTAGGCGGCGGAACTCGCTCCATGCTGGTTCGCGGGGGTTGTAGCTAAATCCTCTTCGTCTATATTTGCTGAAGTAATCGCCAAGGCTGCCTCGTACTGAAGACCTAATAATGAAGGTTCAGTATGCATGAGAATAATTAAAGAGAGGATAATCACATCGAAGACCAGCAAATTAGCGTGAAGTGCGAATCAGGCTCGTGTCAAACTAGAAGACCTGACGCAGCGAATTGGCGACAAGTGTTTCTGAGAGTTGCAGTGTAGACAGACGCCGGTACATATCCCGCTGTATTTATTCATTGGCCATGGCGTCTAAAGCATAAAAAAAGAGCGGCGCCTACTTGTGGCGTTGACCGGGAATCACCCAGGCTGGTGTTCCGCCATAAGCCTAAAAGCTTTTTAACCGCAGAAGCCACATAATAAATGGTGTATTCAGTGGAAGAGCATCGCGTGAGGATGAGGGGTTGGGCGTAATGTGTGCCTTGCTATCACTATAACAATTAATGCCCAAGTTCATGCGTATCTGTGTCGAGTTTCGATTTATCTGGGCGCTGTTAGGGGTATTGGGAAATCAAATGGCATCGCGTGTCTCGTCAGTCAGAAGCCCGAACTTCAAGAATTCCCCATCAGTGCCCACATAAACTGGGCCTTCGATGCCTTCTTCAACTGCCTGGATCGCCATGTGTAAGGTAGACCGATTGAATTTCTCATCAGCAGTTTCATCAACCAGCCACCGGACATCCAGGATGCCCTTTGCACAGAGCAAGGGTAGTTGAGTCTTCAGGCCGTGGACTAAAGTCTCGAAGTAAAGCACGGGTTCCATCAGGTGTTCGTCGAGTTGAAAGCCGCTTTTCTTGAACTGGACGAAGATCACGACACGGCGAAGGTGGGGATACCCTCTACCACTGAGGGCCAAGTCAAGGGCGTGGTACTCCTCCGCGTGGGCGTCCCAAGTGCTCGTGGGGTCGAAATTCGTTAAGAACTCATCACTGCTGACGAGTAGGACGAACTCTTCGAGACTATTTGTGGAGCATGAAACCGCGCTGGCCTGCAGTGCACTCCGGAGCCATTTAAAGTGGGGAGTGGGGGATCGTAAAAAAGCAATACTGGCGCACAGTGCCCTGAGAGTGGGCAAGAGCAAGAGGGGCGGGAGATCTTGACCTTTCGGATTTATTTAGGAACGAGATACCACTAATCTGTCAAAGGTATACTCACTTTTGATTAACAGTCCGAGTAAGTCCTCCTTGAAATGGCATATCAGCCGTCTAAGATGTCGTCCCGATGTTGCCATGATATCAAGCACGACCTGGGCCATTGCAATGCTACGAATCTCAAGCTCCCATAGCCTCTCCAATGATAGGACAGCATTCGGAAGGCTTGTGGCATCCAAAAGCATGCGACCGCTGGTTGAATCGGAGACAGCCAGTCTCTCCAAGTACCTCGGTCCAGTGGAAGATCGAAGATCCAATTTCGGAGGGGCAAGCTCCTGCATATGAAGGCTGCCAAATATAAGCGGGGCCCTGACAAAGCAGTCAAAAAAGTCGAGTCTCTTGATGCATGGACAGCAAGATGCGAGGAGGTTCACAGGAAAGACGTCAAATCGTCCGATGTTGACCTCGACCGCTTCGGTCGAAGCCAGCGTATCTATGAACAAGGATGCAAGAGCAGGGGAAAATTGATTGGATCTCATATCTCCTCCATAGAAAATGAGGCAGATGCTGAGTGACTGGATTTTCTCGAGCTTAGGAAGGATTTGCGCAAGAAACGTGTCCTCTCCGTGATAGGTATTAGCGGCCACGGTGTATTGGGCATAGTTATTGATGAATAGATGATTGATGTAAGACGCGATCTTTGGATTTAGGATTTCTATGAATCGCTCGATATGAGCGACTGCTGGGTCTAACGAGGGTGGCGGAAACTCGAGTTTGACGCGAGCGAAAAGCCATTTTTGGCTGCGGTGAGCAAGGAAGCGGGATGTTAGAGCGCAGTTTCTGAGGGTCTTCTGGTCGTTTCTGACCAGATCTATGATGGATCCAATGATTTCGAGGGGGATTTCTGCGGATAGCGTCATGGGGGAGCAGAAGGAGATGGTAGAGCCGGCATCACTGATACTTACAGATTACTTTCCGAGTCTGGACAGTCACGGTCGTGCAAAAGCGCACAACCTGGCTCACGAAATTTTTGGCTATGTTACGCCGCGGCTATGGGAGAGAAGAACCTGTTCTTTTGAAGGGACGATATGGACACAGTCGTAGACCCAGTGTGGAGGGGAATGATAGCGGCGGCTTGGGGATAGTGATGTCTGGTGGAAGCAGGTATGGCACGCTACGCAGTGCAAGGTACGTCTTTACTGTGCTCGCGCTTTTCTAAGAGGACACCAACATGCACACTGCCTCACAGCCCACTAGCGAATTTTTCTCTACCGAACACCCTCAGCTCGTGATGCCACACCGGACTCGACTATGCGACACAGTCGCCTTGGACCATGTCTTGTATTCGCTTCTCAGCATGTTAGCTCCGTTCAATGACCAGGACCGGACAGAAGATCGGAAAGATAAGGCTCGTTCGCCAAAGTCGTTTCGAGGGATATGCGCAGAGGACTTTGGATCGCGACCTGCTGAAGACGTGCATCGCGTCGCAGGGTTTGGCCGAGGAGTATCCGTCGTTCTTCATCGAGCAGTGGAGAGAGAATTAGATGGTGTGTTCCCTGTCCTGTTTGCTGATGCTCTGTTGTCTTTTCCGTGTTGACTTTGTTCCTAGCGCAAATGTTAACGCTTGGCGGATCATCACAAGTCCGCACCGCACCGATTCGATAACGAGGACCTGCCTTTGCACGTCGTCCCTCACGCGCCCTCCCATCGCTTTCTCCTCGTGGATCGAGTTCTCTACCTTCGACGAAGCCCTTTCCGCACGGGCTGCTCGATCTTCTGCCTCTGCCCTCTCCTGACAGGCGCAGCCAGACCGTGGACAGGGAAAAGTCCCTCGCACCAAAGCCATCGTCTCCTTTACTGGGCCCATCCCAGAAGAACACTGAACCGCTGCAAAATGAAGCTGAGGTGGACATGGGCGAGCCCGGCGCCGCTGGTAACGAAAGTATAGCAAGTGGGACTGCCGCGCCGCCGGACGATGAGGTTGGGGAGTGGTGGTGACGGGGCGAAGGTTGAGACGGCGCCAATGCTCAAGGTAAGTGGCCTCTTCCCCAGGCAGTGGTTAATATCGTAACAGCCTCTCTGATTTTCATAACCTTTCTAGATGGATTCGAAGTTGCTGACGGTCAGGCACCCAAGAAGAGGGACGAGAAGCCGTCCTGCGCTGAGGATGACGAACCGCAGACTGGTGGAAAGCTGCAGCCCAGACCACTGCATTCATACCAGATCCTGAGGTCGAGCAGATTCCTGCGGCGCCGCACAAGATGTAACGTTGACAGATTTCGCTGATGCCGATAAAAAGAGGTTGGCCGAGGTACGTGATCCCTTTTCATTCTCGAGTTCAATACTGAGCATCTGCGATTTCGGTCTAATACTTCACACTTCGCCGGCAAGTCCAAGGGCATGCCGCTTGACCTGGCCAAAATTGAGGACCTCGCGCTCCCTGGTTACTCGTTGGCGGAGCTTGCGGGGCTACGGGACGTCTTTGTTGGCCCCCGAACCGGTAAGTGGGGTGTCCAGCGACGCGCAAGGTATGGAGCTAACTTGTCTGTATAGTTCATGCAATGTGAGAAGGAGCAGCCCTGCCTGGTGGGGCGAATACTGCTGCGACTTGTCTGTGGATCGTAATTGAAAACTTGGCGAGGAAAAATAAATTCAGAGTCAAATCTGAACCTTCAGCACGGAACGTTACGGAATATTGCTTGTGCATATTGTTCCATTTTATCTTTTATAATGCACAGTAAATTTTCCCGTCGTGCACGGCGCCGCAGCGCCGCCTCTAGCTGTACGGTACGGCTGTACTTTCATTCACATACAACTCACGCACGGTATTGCACGGCACTAGCACAGCTATCTAAAGTCATGCACGGGTTGTGCACGGTAGGTCACAGTAAGCACGGGCGTTGCCACGGCTTTTTCTACTTGCCTGTCTGTGGACGAGGGCGAAGCCGAGGAAGACGTTTCACGCTACGTATGAGTGAGATGACGTTCTGTTAACAACTCTGCCTTCAAACGCATGTTGATGACTTGCTCCTAGGCTGGAGTGTGACCGATGAGCAGCCTATGACAGTGGCGCAAATGTACCGTTATCTTCGCCTCGCGCTCATCGAGTCTCTTGCTGGGGGTGTGGGGGGTCCTTGGGTGGAAATCAATTGCCTTCAGCGTGTCACGTTGCAACACCGCACAGCCGCGCTCAAGTACCAGTTGAAGCCATTGGGCCCGTAACTCGAACGAGCACGTTTTAGCATGGGATGATTTCGTCATCTACAGCGCAGGTATGCCGCCACCATACTTCGACGGTCTTTTGAAGCTGACTTTGTCGAATCGACAGATGGTAAACCTAGGCCAGGTGACTTTGAATGTACAGATCTACCGTCGGAATGTAGGTTCATGTACGCCGTGAATTCCAAGCTTTTTGACATGGTGCCTCACAGCCCAGTGCATTTCTGTCTCCCAAACACCCTGGGCCAAGTGGAAGCTCACGATGCCACGCGGCTGGACTCAACTGCACATGAAAGTCGCGTTTTAATATTGTTCCTCCTGGAGATAGGGCTTGTGTGACCTTGGCTCAAGGACCACGCGTGCGCTGAAGAAAGAAACAAGTTTATATCAACAAGGACATGTTACCTGCACCGGGGAAAAGAAATAGATGGCCATCCATCGGCCAGGACTATTTTTCTTTGCCTCCCGAATTCATGGTATTAAAGAGGCTATTGCCAAGTTGCTCACTCAACGGCTCAAAAACTTTCAAACCTCGCCCATGACGCAGCTACGTGTTGAGACCTTCTCACCCGTCTAAGGTAGTAGTGGGAAGGCAATGCGATGGTAATTCCGCTGGCGCCGAGCGTATAACTACTGACACAGCCACAGCCCTATCTATGTTTTATCTGGTCTAATCTAGCAGATGGTGAATCGCCCTGAGCCCACCGCGGCGTAGCAGAAAGCTCACAGCCCACCGTTTCCCTTCATGTTGCGCAGGACGCCGACCCTTAATTGTGCCTTGAAGAGTTGCACGGCTTCCTTTACATGGCTAGCATCTATTTCTATTTTTATAATTCCCTTGAGCGCCAACGCGCCGTCTTTCTTGAAAACAACAACTTTGAACTCGAAATGATTTTTTCGAACCTCCACAGGCTGGACAAGGTTTCAAGTAAGCATTTTTAATGAGCTGAATTGGAATATACTGACCAAAATACCAAATTTATGTGCATCATACAGTCTATGGATATCAACACGCATTATGACCACATTACGGACATCGTCCGCTGCTTCCCAAGTTTCCACAAGCCAACGCGAAATTTTCTGTAGTCCCTCCATCCAGTCCCGCTAAAATAGATAATAGTGAATAGAGATATGATAAAATGATTGCTTTCAGTACCTTATTGACCGCATACAGTGGGTATATATGAGCAGCTTCGAGACCAGTGAAGTCGCGCCCGCGCATCGTTAAAGGGGCCTCTATGTTTGTGAGGACACACCTCAGATCGCGAATCCGCCCCTTTTCCCTTACAGACGCCAACTATTAATATTTTTCAGCATCAAATAGACTGTTATATTCGACGTCAAGGTTACCCGTGTTCCGCTTTCTTCTGACTTGGTGCCAGGTGTGGGTTGAAATACTGGGGCAATTGGAAATATGTATCCAGAAATAAAGAGTGTCTGGAGATAAGTTCGTTTGCTTTTTGGCTCGCGGAACTCGATCCCCTCCGGTGTCACAAAGAGATAGTAGTGGCCCTTCACCATCATCTCTTCAGAATCTCTAGGTATAACCTTTGGATTCAGGATTCTAATAGAAGATCCAGTTTCGGGATAGAGCTTTCTGCAATCCTGTCCCTGTACCAAGATAGCAACTGCCTTATGTTTGTGGGGCCAACGCCTAGACGGAAGCGCTCGGGTTGCTTCTAAATACTTCGTTAATAATATAGCCTATTCTCTAAGATGAGATAGTCATCAGGAAATTGTGAGGATCGTGATATTGCTATATAAAGGTCGGTGAAGGTCTGATAAGGTCTGATAATTTATTACAAGGTGTTCACACACCTTTATCTAGTGTTATAATATATACCAGAGTTTCCTCAATTCTGTGATG
>JABCKI010006041.1:0-16911 GCA_018282025.1 Sphagnurus paluster
CCCCTGCGCCATATCACTCATATTCGACAGATAGTCACCCCACTCCGACAACCTAGCGTACCATCAGCCCAAAGCCCCAAAAAAAAAAAAAAAAAAAACCACAAAGGACTTACTCAAACCCCGCTGGTGCCTCCGACCACATCGCAAACGTCTCGTCCGTTGGCACACCATTCGACCCCGCACCCGCACCCACATCGACCCCGGGGATCCCCATCGGCCCTACTCCCACACCCGCGCCCGGTCCCTCGCGCCCCTGCCCAATCCGATACGCATACCCCGGGTCATGGCTCTGCGCAAACGCCCCGGCCCCTGCTCCCGTCCCGCCCGTGCCAGTCCCAGCGCCCCCAGCGAACGACGACATAATCCCGATGTCGACGGGCGACGCTCCGTAATACGACGAGCTGTACCCCGAGCTCGAGCTGGGCGTCGACGTCACTGGGCTGTGGCCGTGCCCCGTATGCGGGCGCGAGAGCCGCTGTGTCTGCAGGTGCGTGCGTGTATGCTGGTATTGCTGGTGCTGGTGCTGCGGGTGGTGCTGCTCCCCGCGGCCCGACGCGCCGTACCAGTACTCCGGGTGCATGAGTTGCGACTGCGACTGCGACTGCGATTGCGACTGGTGCTGCTGGTGCTGGTACGGGTGCGACTGGTGCTGGTGCTGCTGGTGCTGGTGTCGTGCCGGGGGACGCTGGTACCCCTGCCCACCCCCGGTGCGGTACGAGTGCGGCCCAAACTCGTACTCCAGTGTGTACAGCTGCTCCTGCGTCAACGGGGGCGGGCGGCGTTCCGTCGATGCAACCCTACCACCGCCACCTCCCCCTCCCCCTCCGCTTCCAAGCCCAACCCCACCCCCAACTCCAACTCCCGATCCCAGCACCATACTACCACTAGCGCTCCCCGCGACCGAGACGTGCCGCCTGATGCTGCGCCCCGTTGCACTCCGCGGGGCGGCCATCGCTTCGTGGTGCGGAGCGGACACAGACCCAGACCCGGACCTGTACCCGGACCCGGGTCGCGGGCTCTCGTCGTCTCCGTCCCCGTCTGCCTCGCGGTCGCGCTTCTGCGCTGTCGATGTCCCCGTGGACGACTTGGGGAGGGGGAGGTCCCCGACGGACGCGAGCTCGCAGAGGATATCGCTTTGTGAGGGGTTAGACGACGATAGGCGGAGAGGAGTGGGTGGTAGCTTACCGGAGGCGGCCTGATAGAAACCATCTGTACAGACAGAGAGAGAGAAAAGGTTCAGTCCATAAGATAAAATAGAGGGACGGGATGAGCGAGGCCCACCTAGACTCGGACGCCTCGAGAATATCCATACACCGCTTGACGTCGCCCATCTCCTTCTCATAGTCCGTCTTCAAGCCGGCGCGCTTGCCGCCCCACAGGCTCAGGAGGAGCACCACGCCCGCCGAGAACGCCGAGGTCTACACAAACGCCCATCGTTAGCATCGCACAACGTGAAGTCTCCAAAACACAAGACCACACACCTGCAGCGGCGGCGGCGCGACACTAAACCTCTTCCTCTGCGCATCGAGCACATGGCTGCACGCTCGCGCCGCGTTCGTGCATATCGCGAGCGAGGGGAAGGCGAGCGCCGCGCGGGGGTTGCGCGGCGACGGGATGAACGGGCGGTGCACGAGGATCCGGACGTGGTAGTACGCGCTGTACAGCGATGCGGACTGGTTGAAGAAGATGTCGTTCTCGCGGGTGGGGTCCCAGCGCACTGTTGGGCGTTACAGGGTGGTAGTATTAGTTAGGATCAGGATTGGGGTCGTGGTCGTGGAGTGGGGAGGGTTGAAGGGGATGGGGAAGGGGAGGAGCAACTCACAGTGGTCGGGGAGGAGGTCGACCCACGCGTTAAGCGCCGAATCGAGCTCCGAGACGATGTTCTCCTCCCACTGCTGGCCCACAAAGCCGAGCAGAATCTTTGACTTGTTGATCGCATACTGTACATACCGCAATCAGCATTGGCAGCATTAATGGGTACCACAAAAGAAGACAGTAGTAGGCGCTTACCACCGTGCGCAGGAGAAACGCAAGGATCTGGTTCAGGCGGATGTACACGACAAAGTACGTCACGAGCGAGGGCGTCTTGTCCGGCGTCGGCTGCCGCCAGCGCTGCTCCGGGTCGGGGTGCTCCCAGTACTCGTCGTCGCACTCGATGGGCAAGTCGATGTCGAAGCTGGGGGTAAATGTGAATAGCGTCAGCTGCAGACAAGAATTAGCCCGACGCAAGACGTACTCTTCGTCGTGGATAGAGCACGGACGACCTAGGGACGAGCTGAACAGCCGGTCCATGCATACCAGAACCCTAGATTTGTATGGTCAGTATCCACCACACGCATATCTGTGTACACTCAAAGCACACACCAAAAAGCCCTGGTGCACAACTCGTCCTCGACAGTATGTACAGCCCTTTTCCGCCTGCGGTGCGCGCCCACATCCTGTGCGATACGGATACCAATACCCACGACGGTCCAGCACGCCTGCGGCACCGATGACGCCTGCAAGAACTGTCCAAACAACTGCCACGCCCGATCTCAGCCAAATCCACTCAGACCGGGAAGGAGAGGGATAACTCACAGCGTAAAACTGAAGCTCATACAAACACGGCGCATTAAACGTCGCAGGCTTGATGAGCGGGACCTGCGCAAACCACTTCCACCCGGACGAGTGTGCGTTCTGCGGCCCGCCGTCCGGTGGGTCGTCCATCACGCGCGGGTCGTCCGAGAAGCGCCCCGCGACGGCACACAGGAGGAGCACGGTCGAGCCGAAGCTGCGGTCCGTGTGGTGCAGGCCCTGTGCGAGCGCGCGCTCGAACGTCGGGCGGTGCAGTAAAGGCAGATAGCGGTTCATGTGGATGAAGTAGAGGTCGACAAGGGAGGCGAGCAGGTCTGGCGGCGGGAAGGTGAATGGTGGGAGGCCGGGTGGCGGGGCGAGGTTTGAGTCTGGCCACTATGTATAGCAGTCAGTTAAATTTGGCCCATCATTGCGCAGATGGCAGTGGACACGACTGACGGATTCGCGCAAGTTGGCTAAACCGTCGTGCCCCTCTATAGGCGGTGGCAGTGGCACAGGCAGCCTCTGTTCGCGCACGCCGAGGTACTCCTCCTTGAGCTCGAGTGCGGTCTTGATGAGCATCGCGCCGCTCGACTTGCCAAAGAATCGCTCGTTGGACTGGATGTGCAGCTTGTCGAGGTTGTCCGTAAGGAAGTCCTCGTCGTCAACGATGGGCGGGGCCGTGCCAGTGCCTAGGTGGCGGATGAAGCGCGCAGGCGCGGGGTCAAACGCTGGCCATTGGGTGTGCAGTGTCGATGGGGGCCGTAGAGACGCTGGAAAGGGCACGTCTGGGGCGGAGTCGATGTGCTCGAGGGCTTCGGGCGAAATCTGGTTGCTGTTTGTGGCTGGAACTTGAAGGCGTCGAGGGATGATGAACACACACCTTGGAGATCAGGTCCTGCAGCTTCTCGACGCGGTTCTCGAGGCTCTCTACGTATCTGCGTCGTTCGATTGGTTAGGTTCAGTGTTTAATGAAGACAGAACGCACGATTTGGGAGGGCCCCGTTTCTGTGGTACCCAGACATAGTCAGCAGAGCATTGGGGATCTAGAGACGCTACGTTACCTTTGCAGCCTCGACATATGTGCACGAGAGTCCATAGTCGATGCAGTTCGTGCACTGGCTTCCAGGCATCTGCACCCCATCGCCTGCCTCGTCGCGCTCAGTATACCGTCAGACACTAGAAACAGGAAGTAATCACATCGAACTAGGAGATACTATTAGTTAAGACCGACTGGTTGCTCCGCATAACACATACTTTTTTTACGACGACAGACATCACAGGCGCGCTGGATCCGTCTGCGCTTGGCGTCTTGCGAGAGCCTGTCGTTGCCGTCTTCGTCCGACGACATAGTGGATAGGAGAGGAAGATGGGCGATGTTACAAGCGGTATAACGTGGACATTCCGTAGTCAAGCCCGGCCGATCACCCGGCTGGCTCGCGACCAGCCTCGGACCGGAGTACAACTCGAATCGGTACCGCATTCCACCCTTGTTTCGACACCATTTAATAACATTCTTGATGCAATTTTCCGAGCGTTGGCGCCTTTTTCAAGAAGGCCCAGGAGATGCATAAGTAGTGCGAGTAAGGTGTAAATCTAGGTGCGTGCCGAAATCATTTTCATCACCACGTTCAGAGCGCTCATACCCTAGTACATATACGTCCCCTCAGACTTGCCCTTGACTCATGTAATTATCTGAATGTGATTGACTGCCAGAGGGGCGCATCTCAATCTCAATCTCTTCTGCTTATACGAGCCATATACTCATCTGCTAGCTCAACCCCCCGTGTCTGGGTCTGGGTACGCAAAGGCGAGAGATCGGTCTCCAGCGGTCAAGGAGGCCTGTGTTGACCTCGGAAACGTTGGTGTATCTTTCCGGCCTTGTGATCCCAGCCAAAGCTGATTCCTTCGCACAGGCCACCTGTATTACATTACACTGGTCCCTTCAACTTTAACATTCTACATAGAGCCATTATCACTGTACTCCAAACTTGAAGTCTACCCTTCGAAGACGGTTCTCGCATGGCATATCCCACTGGACGACAAAATAAAACGATACATCAGACGATCCCCGACTTTCAGAAGGCCTGGCGAGGACTAGGGGGGAGCCCCGCTTCGGCCCAAGTCTCATTACGAGACTCGGACAACAATGGCGGCTTCCCGCTTCCCACCACGAATCCAAGGTTCAGTTTAAGGACGCCACAAAGTCCCGCCACAGTTCGGGCTCTAGCGCTTGCCTCTGTGCAATCCGGGGTTTCTGTCTGTTGTCTATATGTCCTGATCGAATGGGAGAAGTCGACTAAAATTATGATTTTGGGGTTAGCGGTGTGGATGTCTTAGTCTGAGACTGTGTGTCCGGTATCTCACCAACGCAATCCTTTTTCTTTCCCACCCAGTACTCCCATCCCCCCCCATCTGCTCATCAGATAGCATATAAATTCACAGAGTACCAGGTAGGCCTGCGCTTGGAAGCAGGGTGACCTGGAGCTGGTGGACCACCAAGTCGGAGGAAAATACTCAATCGAATATCGGATTGTAGGCGTGCTTTTCTGATGTATAAATGAATATCTAGTACTGGTACAATAGTAGGTATTATGTGGTATAACTGTAGTTATAATGGTATAGTTTGTGCGTGATCGGAGACAGAGGGAACACGAAGTTGGGTCGGAACAATAAAAGACTGGGTGAAATGGTGGAACGAAAAGAGGCAAGGAAAGACGAGTACCCATGAGAACTCGCCATGCAATACCTTGCAATAAGCTCAGCCGATTGTCAATCCTGCGCCAGCGCCATGGGCCCCTCGTGACTCTATTTCCGGCTCAAGTAGTGGTACTCCCTTGTACAAATGGCCTAGCGCTGGCGGGAACTTCGCTGGCGGGGTCGAGGAGATCAGAGCTAACGACGACGCAGCGACAGGAGCCGCCATCAGTATTGCGAGATAGATCGAGTTCTCACCGCCTCCGCCAGAATTTGCGCGGAGCTGTGCGGCAGCCTTCTTCATCCTCCTGCGTTCGTTCCTCCGCCGTCTCTTCTCGGCATTCTTCCCCGCCTTCTTCTCTTCGTTGCCAGCTGGCACCTTGAGCCATATCGACTCAGATGGGAAGGTAGACGGGCTCTGAGCGGGTGTCGATCTCGATGTGGGGGGTTGTTTTCCTGTCTTTGCCTTCTTGTGTTGCCTGCTCGCTACAGGATGCTCCGCAGGCTGGGCATCGGCAAACCCAGTCTGAGTTTTGATGAACCGCGGATGAGGATTTCGGCGTTAAGGGATCACGTGAAAATCACAGGACTTTTTTTAATTTTTTAATTTTTTAATTTTTTAATTTTAAACCAATTTATATAGCGCTTTTAAGTGCATGTGGACTACGGGCACTGTGAGGGAGGGTAAAGACAGGGGTGCCGCTGTTGGGCTGGTATGATGGTAGTAATTGTAAAGGTGTGGGGGGTGGGAGTGCGAGAAAACCGTCCCTGGTGTAATTGGTGCCGCTGTTGGGCTGTAATCCGGAACATATAGTAAAGGAAAAATATGAAAAGTCCATGAAACCAGCTGTAATAGAGAAGCGTTAAATTCCGTTGTAGCCCGGTAGAGGTCGCCATGGTTGCGGTTATTCCAATAGACGCAAACCGTAAGGGGCTCAATTTGTGATGCCGCAGCCCAGAGAGCCACTTGCAAGGTGTGCCAATGGGTGATGTTGGGGTTGTCGGAGAGAAGAGTGCCGGTCCAGGGGGCCTGTCTCAAAGGGGTGGGAGGGGCGGGGAAGGTGGAGGCGCAGGGCCTAGGTGTTGGCGGGGGGTGACTTCGGCTTCCACTTCTCGAAGCGGCACTTCTTCCCTAGCAAGTAGAGAGCTGTGTGCCGAAGCCTGTTGGAGACAGCTCCGTCTGGGTCCTCAATGGAGAAGGAGACGGCAGACAGAGTGGTGGGGTGGAAGGTGGTGGGGGCCTTGGCCCAGGCCGCTTTGTTGGTGACACGGACGTCCGAGAACGCCGTGGAATGGTCCAGTGCCGCGGTGACATCCTGGATAGAGTATGGGGCCCCGGTGGTGTGGTTCCAGACGGGGACGTCGGGGATCTTGATCTTTGTGATCTTGACCCAGGGGGCAATGTGGAGGATCCCGTGCTCAAAGCCGGGGATCGTCCGGAGGAGGCGATCGTAAAGATCGAGGCTGCCAGGGGCGGCGTAGTCGACCGCGGCATTGGCTACAATGTGCAGCTTGCCGGTGGGGGTCTAGTACACGGTGAGAACCGAATTGGAAGATGGCTTCCCGTTCAGTTTTGCGACGATGGCTAGGGGAGAGGGGCGGGTGGACGAGTCTTTCATCTGGACCGCTGGGGTGATGACCCACTTGCGCAGGCCTTCTTCTGGCAGGCCGACGACCTTGGTAGGCTGTTAGCGCTTGGTGGCAGGCTTGGGGGGGGGGGTGGCAGGGGCTGTGGCTTATCGGCAGCAGCGCGGGCTGCAGAGAGGAAGGTGGGAGCAGGGGGGGGCTTGGCGGCAGGTTTGGGGGGAGGGGGGGGGTTTTGAGGCAGCTGTCTCCAGCTTGGAGACCTTCTCTGAGAGGGCCTGGACGGCAGACAGGAGGCTTAGCATATGGCGTTCCACTGGGTTTTGGCGAGGTGAGCAGGAGTCATTGGGTGCGGGACTGATCTGCCAGATCTGGCAGGGGGGGCGGTGTGGGGATGCTGTAGGACAGCTTCTCTGACTTGGGTGGGGGTGGATCCATCTGGATCGATGGACATGGGCTGGGGCGAGCCTCCAGCGGGCATGGATGAGCGTGGGAAAATTGGATGCAGGTGGTGGTACCAGACAAAGATCCGGTGACGTCGTGTGCACTACTCCACATTTGGCACAGATGCGCGCCGCTGATTGTGCCTGCTTCCCAATCTTCAAATCTCTCCTCAGGTACCGCATCAATTGCTGTCAAACTTCTGTCACTAACCACGTGATGCCGTTGTACATGATGGATAATTGTTCTACCGAAATAAATAAAACATATGGAATAAAAAGACTACATTAGCGGCGCCTGGACTAAATGCTCCATGAGGGAACCACCACTACAAGCGCCATCACCAGTGGTCAAGAGGTGCGAATAGCCCAACCATGACTTCTCGCATGCATGAACAAACCAGCGCCGCAGCGCGGCTTGGCAATGAGCATATGCTTGCCTGCCCATGGCGGTTCGACCAGAGAGAATATCCTGTGATGTTGCCAAGGCTGTCCAGCGATCTGCTTGGTACCTAAAGAAGGCCACGATACGACACATTTCCTCATCCAACAGCAAGCACTCCTCCTGCCAGCAGTGGGCGCAGGCGCGAGCCTTACACCACTCGATACAAAGTGCTGATTTTAACCCAAGTCAATCAAGTTTCATACAAACAGTGTACTGGGATGCACCTTCATGTTTTCCGTCACCAACGAGGGTATTGTTACCTTCCAATGTTGTCCAAATCCAGGACATGACTTGATCTTGCTCTGGTAGGTCATCCTCAGCGGCCAAGATACCCCGAAGATCAGACACAAGCAATGGCTGCAGTACCTGCTCCCAGTCGACCATAGGAACCCACGGTGAAATAACGACAAGAGCCTTGCGAATGTTGTTATACTTTGCGGTGGGGGCATCAATGCATGACTGCATGTTCTTGATTACGAAGGGTCCGCCTAGGATAAATTGAGCTAACTATTATAATATTTTAATAAACAAGACATACTGTAGATCCTCTAATTTGAGGCCTTGCGTGATCAGTCTCCCAGGCGTAACATCGTCATGAATAACTTGCATGAGTTGGTCCTGGAGTTGTGCTTCATCTTCCTTTGCGAGCTCAAGCCGCACTGCATTCTCCAATATTTCTATAATCAAACATTAGCCACGAGCATCCTTGACCTGTTTGAGTACTTACTAGGCACAGTAGAGGCAAAAGGATTGATCTTCAAATTATCAGCCTCCCAAGCTCGCACCAGGTCTGTCCATCCAGATACCATATTGTCCGAGAATGCACTAGTAAACACCAGGAATGCCAAGACATGTTCAGACCGCTTCTCGATTGCTTCCAGCATCTTACGCGAATAAGTGGACGCTGAGAGTTTTGAATCAGCATTTATGTCCCGAAGGTATAACCATCTCATACCAATGATTAGTCGCCGAAGTGATCATCTAGAGTATCATGGCGTGATCCGGGGCCCATCTCCTTTGTACTGCTGGTGACAGCATTGACAGCAGCCCAGCCACGTTTAGGGGCTTCGCCATCTGTCCGACCCACACTAGGGATGAAGTTGAAAGAGAACGCAACATGACACTGGCCACGGTGTGCCGGCAAGTGAAATCTTGGCACTAGGAATCTAAATTCCAGTTCATTGAATGGATTGGGCGGGTACAATTTACAACGCTGAGCAAGGTTACAACTCCATATACAGGTGACATCATACAGGACAACAACCTTTTTAGGTGGGTTCGGTCTCATGCTAGAGAGGAAGAAGAAGTCCATGTTAACATATCTATAGTAATAATAAAAAGGTCCGTCAACGAGGTGTAGCAGGAGTTTCAAGGCAATACGCACCGTTTGCCCTTTTGCAGATCACCAACAGATACGGGACGTTTCATATCATGCTGGGCGCATTCAGTTTTACCAGTACCACTCGTGTCTAGACCCTTACCACCGCGGATGCTTGCAGACTTGATAGCATCGTGATTGTTGCAGTTGTGAGGGTCGTCCTCATCCTTGACGCGTTCACCGTATTGCCTCAGGTATGCCTTGAATCCACGATCCTCGACAAAGTACGCGTAGCCATGGTTGAGTCCCGGGTCATTGGAGTAGCTCAATGTTTTTAGATGTTTGAGTCTGAAGTTGGCATCATGAGGATATCAAGCGATAACATACTGTTTGTCATCCGGCGCGTTTTCCCAGCCTTCAGGCAGATTCACACCGGGAAGTGGACAAGCTGGACAGAGCACTGTGCACTCCCCAGCTCACGTCCCTTTAACTCCACTTGGATCATGACCCCGACCAGCATGCTTGAGCATCTTCAGGTGCCACCACTGCCTTATCATGCGAAGGAATTGTGGGTACCGATCCTGGTGAAGTGAAATTAGAATCACAAAGATAAAAGATCTCCAAAACGTACAGGAAGATCAGTGTTGCCAGTATTATCTGTCAGGCGGACTAGCGTGTAATAAAATTTGTTTGCAGAAACTTTCGACATGAATGAGAGAAGTTGAAAATAGTGAAGGATATTGAAAGTAGCTGCTGTTTGAGGATAAATGGTTGTGGCAGGGAATAGCCGGTAGTGGAGGAGCTGAACATGCCTCGGCATAGCTTCCGGGCAGGTGCAGAACTGGAGGTGGATGTGGTGGATACCATTCACATCCAATACGGTGAAGTCGGGGACCTTGAAGGGCATAGGGCAGTTTTCGCTGTGAAGATGTCCAACCTGCACGATAAGTCCGAGCTGCTGAAGGGTGGTGGCTTCAAAGTAAGTTCCATTCCACTGCTGAAAAATAAGGTCAGATATAATGTCTGATATTAGACAAGTTTTCCATACCTTTATTTGACGTAAAGGCCTCAAGCGATGATCAATGATCATACAATCAGAGCAAAATAGAATTGTTTTGGTACAGTCCGAACATCGAAATAGGAGTGACTTGGATGAGTGTTCCTTGGCGCAACGGTTGCAGGATAGTGGCTGATCGGCTGGCCCTTCCATGCGCAAGAGCTCTTGCAAGTACAGATCAATGTGCTCAGTCCAGAGGAATAAAGGATGGTCCTGAAATAATTTTTAGAGTGAAAACAAGAGTGTAAGTCCTTGACACATACCATAGCAAGTGTTTGCCGACGCTTAACCAAAGCTTGGTCATCGGTAGACCCAAGTTTGTGGTCTGGGTGACTTAAATCAAGGCGCTCAAAGGAGAACACTTTGCAGTCATCCTCGGGGACTTGCATGTCAGAAGTGTGGTTCCAGAGGATCTCCAGGTGCACTGGTGGTTGAGAGTTGGGTGCAGTAGTTACAGGGACGCTGATGAAAGTTTGGCGAGTGGAGAAACCAGTCGCTGTTGGCTCGTAGACATTGTGACACTGAGTGACTTTGACTGGGGGAACAGTTGGGTGGGGTGCGGGCGCAATGTAGCTGTCAAAGTCAGCTTTGAAATCCCTGGTTCACTTTTTTGTCATTGTTAGAAGATAGATAGAGAGAAATATGCACAGGCTGAACACATTAATAAAGAAAGTTGAGCAGGTCGTAAACGTAAATGGACGTAAACGTAGAGTTAGGCACCTAATATGAATTTAGCATGTTTGCTGACATCAAGTTAGTAAAGAGATGCTTACTGAGAGCTGGCCAGAACAAAAACCTCATAGAAGCCAAACACGTTGTGTGGGAAAAGACTTTGGAAGGTGAACAAGGAACTCGGTGTGCTTTCCAGAAGTCCTTATAAAAATGTATTCTGGAAAAACACTGGTTCATTAGGTTGGCGGAGAATAGTGGAAGGAGCTCTGGCTGTGAGAAAGAATGGTGTCATTGGTATGACGGTTGACTGCAGCATGTGCCAAGTCCTTGCACAACAAGCCAAGCCTTCCCAAGATCATGTGACATTGGAAGCAATTTCACATCTATTGTGAGGGAAAGCAACTAAGTACTATACTACCCTACAAATTGAGGCGGTTATAAGTAATTAGTTCCCTTTGCGGCAGCCATATTTATGAGCAATGAGTTCAAGTTGATTACGATACTGTTCCTCTTCAAGAAGAGCCTCAGCTTGGATCCTCTGAATAGCCTCACATTCCTCTGTTGTTACAACGTGTTCCAAAAACTCATCACCCTGAAGATACACATTGTTTCGAGCAGCATCAAAATATTCGTGGCGCTATGAATGATCTTGAGTCAATAATTGAGGTATGAGAAAACATTGGCATACCCTTCGCAGGTGATTGCTGTCCAGAGTAAGATATTGCTCCCAATCGGGGTATTTGTGCCAGTTGTGGCCGTGACAGCCAGCCATCCAGGGGAGCTTTTTGTAGAGGAGCTGACAGTGACATAGTTGTTGTGAGGGGGATTGTGAAAACACTGCGAAGATCACGTACTCGGGTCTGAATACCCTTAGCCCATTCAACACGATCAGGATTGGCACCGTCCCACCCCTCATCGGCATCAAAGTTGTCTAGCAATTTCACAGGGAAGCGGTCGAACCAAATAGGTACGAGGAGATCAAAAAACTTTTCAATTCGACCATCCTTGGATGCACTACGATAGATAGGTGCGATGTACTGCATAAAAAATTTTTGGCGAGGGCTTTCATACCAGCCATGGCAAAAGATGCCTTCAGTTTTTGCCAAATCGAGAGCCTCAACCTAGACAGCGGCGGGTGGCATCTAAAACATTCAATGATCAAGATCAATCATGTTGAGGAAAGTTACCAAAAGAGCTTACCGGTAGGTTTTGCAGGGGTGATCAATGAGGTTGAAAAAGCTGGTACAGACCATTTTGGGGCATTGATCGCAGGTATGCAACACATGAACAAACATGTCAGTGGCTGTTGGTTATTTGATGCATTTATTGAATCCATGACGGTTCTAGGGGTAAAAATGATCAGGAATCACAGTATAAATCATGTTAATACAGTCTCGAAAGAATTGACATGAGGAAAGCAAGGCAGAGGACCAACCTGAGTTTTGGTAAGACAAAATCATAAAGGTCAGACAACTCAAAGGTGAAGCTCTATTTGGATCTAATGAGTAATCACTCAATAACATGGCTCGGCCCAAACACTATCACACACCTGAGCAGAAACGCCTCGCCAATAATGCCAAGAGTCGGTGAAGCTATGAAAAGTGAGTTATTGTTTCAATATGAGGCCAGTATAAGCTAGAATTCATTGTTTATATGCAACAGAAACCGAGACATGGTTCAGGCATGGAGATCCATCTTGTATCGAAAGAAGACAACAATTGAGTGGGTTCAGATCTAGCAGATCTTTTGCACTATTGATTTACTGGCTTGTAGAATCAACCATACTCTGGAACTACCTGTTACTGAGCTTATGGACCCCTCACGGTTTGCGCAATTTGATTTATCACACAGTATGCTCCTGATTCATGATACTACTTTAGAAGCAAAGATCATCTCCCCTACTGGTGTGACTGTGTTGAGCACATGGCAAGTCAATTTTCCAATATTATAAATGACTCGCCATTGGACTATCCCAACACGATGTACAAGAAATCCATGATTAGCCGCAACAACCACAACATTCATGATGCAATAATTGATTTTGAGCACCTCCAAGGTTTAACACGCAAGTATTACACCGAGATTCTTCAACTTGCAGGGTCAGGTAAGGCATTAGATCGTGCAACAGAGGTATTGAGGGATATAGATGTCGTGTTAGGGTGCCTTGAGGATTTACTAATGAACGCAATAATGTATGACTTCGGCAACCTGGAAGCACTTGATAGTCGTAGTCAGTTATTGTACCAGTCATCCTTTCACTAGATGATAATGATTACGATACGCTAATCAAATGGAGCACGCACAAAACAAATGATAGCATTTTCACAACTAAATATAGCAGCTAGATACAATGTCATTCACCAACTTTGAAGCTACTGCCCTGCCAGATGTCTAGTTTTTGATCTCAACGAGTCCAAGGGAGTCAGCCTCGGCAAAGGCAATGGTGGCAGCTTCATAGCTGGCGAAGCACTTGCAGTAAAAGCCAGAGACACCGCTGACAAGAGGTTGAACATTGTTTCTACACAATAGGTATAAATAGGTATAATGAGTAATGAGAAAGTAAGCTGTAGTAAACGACATACCACCCTCGGAAGACACCCACATTGCGGCCGACGGTAACAATGTACCATGCGTCGGCAGCAGGAGCTACAGCAACAGGGGCTACTGTGCAAGCAACGGCAGAAGGGGCTACAGCAGAAATGGCAGCAGGGGCTACAGTGGACAATGCAGCATCCGCTGCAGTGGAAGTTGATGTCGAGGTGCGCGACGGAGCAGCAGCTGTGATGGCGGCTGCAGCAGCCTTGCAACGGGTACAGACATGGGGACATAAGATGGCTGAATATTTGTCGTCGGAATCATCGTCAGAATCGGCTGGGCTGGGGCAAGGGCCCGACCTATGGTGGTGTGACATCCTCCCAAACCTATCAACAGGAAAATTTCCTTGAACTTCGACTTGTTAATTAAACAAAAAAAAATGCATGAGACGGTTGACTTACCTGGGGCCTTTCCTTTGAAAGTGGTTGTGTCGCTCACTGCAGGAGAGGCAGAGGCCGCAATGGGAGCTACGACAGCTCCTCCACCAGAAATACCAGGGGAAGCAGCAGGAATATTGGCAATGGGAGATGCAGCTGGTGGAACAGAACCAGAGGCAGGGAGGTTGGATGAGGCAGTCGTCACGTTGGTTGCAGGCCCAGCGGTTGGCAAAATGACAAATGGAGTGCCATCTGTTTGGTTGTTGCGTAAGTTTGATATGGCTGTGTATGTTTTAGGCAACTTACCACCAGGGTTGCTGGCAAGGGCCAGACCAAGTTGTTGGAGAGCTACCAAGATCTGCTCAATACTGATCGGGATATTTGCGGGGTTGTTTTGAGCCATTGTGGTGATTTGACTTTTGATGATTGCCATACGAGATCGATATGAAATACTGGTGTGTTGATTTTACTGGTTGCTTATAAGATTCAGCCCCTTTCAGCAACTATACAGTTCATGGAACTTGCCGATGGCTTAATTGGGCTATGATACCACATGAATACAATGCTTAGTAATCCCGCACAGGCCTAAAGCATATCAGCGCCTTAAGACAAAAATGTACGTTGCCGGCACCAGATAGGCTCTTTTTGGAACTGAACAAAATCTAATTATAGGAAACCACCAACTAAAAGACGTGGACCCAAGGGCTGGGTGAGCGAGGAGCAGTTAGAATTTTTGTCTTCTTATCTTGACTCCTTCCTCGAGCATCAGAAGCAGAATAAAACTACAAAATTTTGGTTCATCATTGAGCATGACTGGTATAAGCAGTTCCCAGAACAGATGAGTAATGACACAGAAGAGCTTGATAAAAACAAAAAGGTTAGTAGGGCTCTGTAAAATTGAATTATATATATTAAACTAAGATTGCCAGTGTTTACACCACTGGTTCAACAACAACTCGCAGAAACAGAAAACCACTAAACCTGCTACTTTATCCATCAATTTGAACCCGCCCAAAGAAAAGACTTGTCGGCTGCAAATCCAGGAGGAGTACTCCAAGAAATATTACCGATCAAAAATCCAGCCCCTCGTCAAAGAAGAGATCGAAAGGGAAAAACTTACGTTCAAGCAAACCCTTGCTGTCATCAAGAAGAAAACACAGGAAGCCTTTGATGCAGAGCCAGAGGAGCTACGACAGGTGATTGCTGATGAAATCTCCGCAAAAAGCAAGATGGCCAAGGATGACGACGACCATGTTGAGTGTGATCCATTGAGCTATGCAACCTGTGTATTTTTCAAATTTCTTTTGCGCGTGACAAGGATTGATTATATCTGTCTGACAGGGCAATCGAAAGTGTTCCCGATGTGATGTATCAATTCACACAAGCGATGGCTGCGCAAACAGGCTGGGCCTGGAGTGTCATGGGTGGTGGGCCGGATCCTGTGAACAATGGACGATGCCGTACCGTCGCGTATGTTCTTTCAATGTCCACTCACACATCACTCTAATCCCGCATCACAGATTCCATCAAGGACAAAACATGCTGGGACACTCTTTCTGTAACGTGCACGTCAACTATGAGGAGACCATTCTTCAGCCATACACAGCATTTATCAATACAATTTTCTGTATATTGTTTGCTGCTAGTTTTTCTCGTAAAGTACTCAATACTGGTGCAGCACCAGAGATATGCCAGTCACGCGCGCTGGTCCTGTTCACAGAAAATGCCCAGCCAACACCTACCAGACTTGTAGCCAGCGACGCAGCTCCTTCTCAGTCCATTCCAGATGAGGATGACGACGATCTCTCCATGATTGACCCAGCGCTGCGTCCAGGTCTGCTCACGTTGCCTCGGTTGTCCATTACTCCTCCTTCGTCACCTGCGTCCACCCAGGCATGGCTTGAAATTCACCAGGCTAAGTCATCCCTTTCACCAGGTCCCGTCTTGGCAGCTCAATCTGTCCTAGGATTTAACGCGGCCCAAGCATCGCCCCTGCCGTTGCTGGTAGTCCACGTAGTACAAGACCATGGCATTATTCAGCCAGTTCCACCCCTCCCTGCCCCACTCTCTGCGCTTGTCCCCCAGCTGCTAGAGGCTCAGGTGCGTTCATTCCGATCCGCGACATTGTCATCTGATGGCGCCTTTGTCTTCCCGTCTGACAGTTTGGCTGACCCTGCCACATCAAAGTCAACCAAACTGTTGGTCACAAAAGACACTGCGCCCACCCCACAAGCATCTTCCGAAACTGATACCGATTGGTTGTCCGTTCAGGGCGAAGAGTGGAGTGAACTTCTTGTGAGCCTGAAGAAGATTCCAGCACCCCTGACACCGAAGGCCGCCAAAGTATCCAAATCAAAGAAGACACCAAAGCCAAAGCCAGTGCGCGCCCCTGCCTCCAAGAACAAGACCCCAAAGCCAAAGCCAGCGTGTGCCCCTGCCTCCAAGAAGACCAAGGCGAAAGTACCAATGCCTGCCACCTCTGAGGACCAATCGGAACTTGGCCAGGGACGTGGGATGCACACGCGCCAGGCCCCTGCTTCGAAGGAGATCCAAGCTCTGACCGTTGACGAGGATGGGAAACAGGTCTTCAACGTGTACGGTAATCCTATCACCAACAAGCACAAGGCCACTGGTAATACAACGTACTGTGTCACTGGGTATCTTTTAATTACCTTTACTGATGACTCTCATTCTCCAGGTTATCGAAGAAACAAAAGACATAAGAACGGCAAAGTCAGGAGTTAGTACTTACTTTGAGAGTGTTCCAATTGATGGATGATTGATGTGCAATCAGTACCATCAATTGGTATCCTAAACACTCTATCTCATGTTCCTCTTTCGACAACGCCCATATCCCTACTGGGACACTCTTAAATCACACATAGATATGTCCTTCATAACATACAGCCTCCCCAATATTTTTGCAAGGTCTGATTCCTTCACCAGGTCCAGAATACTGTATATTTTGTATCATCTCCCCCTCCCCCCCTCTGTGTCACATTCCGACAGTGCGGGAGCTCCACAACACGTCCCCGAGGCACAATATATACTATAGAACAGTTTAAAATTGTCCCGCCCCTCCCCTGTCATCTGATCAACATTCACTGACCACCATACCTGGGTACCCACTATTTCGCTTTTCCCACCCCACCTACATACTCCTGGGCCACTAT
>JABCKI010006042.1:0-16865 GCA_018282025.1 Sphagnurus paluster
TTAGATTACTTATTATCTCTACCAGATAACATTACATACTTACTATTACATACGTACCATAGCGCTGACTGATTAAACTCTTGGCGCTGACTGAGTACGCCACATGTAGAACATGTGGCGCAGCAGTAGAGTAGTATATATACCATGAATATAGCACCTAGAGAACTCAGTCTAGTTCTCTTAGGTTTACCGCCTAGTCAACTTTCACTCGCTCTCTAAGTCTCAGGTGTTTAGCCTACTTTAGTGGTTGATCCCAGTACATCCCTAACGGGACGAAGCGTCGCCCTAACAATAAGCAATATTTAGGCAACAATATTTAAGCACTCTTACAAGAAGTGGAGGCATTTCACTAGTTGTGATGACAGAATTAAAATCTGCACAGTTCAAAATATTTTGCTTTAAATTTGAACTCAGAAATGTAAGACATTGCATTGCTACTATTGCATGAGACTTTTCTAGCTGAACCTTGAACTGCCCTGCAGAGGTGCCTACCAGAAAATCAAAAACTGATTTGTGAAGAAGTCTTATAGGCTCTCCAGCCTTATATTTGAGAATTGGTTTTAGAGTTTGCAATATTGGAATACAGCTATCTAGTTGAATTTCTGTGCCATCCACAAAGTACTTTGTTTCTGGATTTTCTGCATGGTTATTAGTTTCTTGTCCAAGTAGCAAAATATCCATCTCTTGCTCAGTTATAGGATTTTTCAGTGCTAAGATTGTCTGCAGTACATAAAACCAGTTGCAGAAATCTACACCACTAGTCTCAGGATAAGCCTGAGCTAAAACATGTTGATATAGTTTATCTAGTTTCATACTGCTTTGCACATTTTGATGTTGTTGGGACATATTTTTGAGCTTGACAAGAGGGTTATAACTTGTTTCAATTATATTACAAGCCACTGAGGCCCATATAAAAAGTCCATCAGCATTTTTAACCAAATCATCTGCTTGCATAGTCCAGACCTGAGCAGGCTTCTTATTAAAAATCTTAGATAAGCGATAGTGAATATAAGTATGAATATCACTCTCTGTATCAGAAACTGAAGTCAGATCTTCCTCATGAACAATTGATGAGAATTCTTCCAACAGAGTAGATGTAATCATATCACGAGAAGTAATAACAATTTTGACATTAACTGGAAGCTCAGCCAAGATGTTCTCCAGTGATCCAATGACTATATGAGACCCTTGTAACATGTCTGTTGTAACACACTCATCCAAAGCATCAATGACAAATACAAGAGGTCTAGAGATCATCACTTGCTTCAGCATTGTGAGAAACAAAAGTTTAGGTAAATTATCATATGCCATTGTAGCAAATGGCTGGTTCTGAACTATAACTGCAGCAGCCCTCCAAAGATTCTCATTTGAAAAGGCAGCTTGATATGCAAGATTGCCAAATAATTGATGGGGAGACTTGAGAGATATTTCATCCCTGCGAAATCTATAGAAACCACCCAGATTACCCAAATTCACAAGTTGTTGAGCCAAAGTATTTGCAATGCTAGATTTACCAGTGCCAGCACCTCCAGATAGCCAGAAAAGCTTCTCAGACCCAGTAAAAATCCAGTTTCTAAGATTTTCAAGAAGCTGTTCCCGAGTTCCAGGAATGCATATGTACTCAGACGACCAACTACTATTAGCAGAATCAGCTCCAGGAATTTCTTTGAGACTCTGACGCTGCTCTAATAGATAATCAGCAACATAATCAATTATTTCATTGCTTGACACTCACCATGGAATAAAACCTGGTCTAGAGTTTCTTGAATTGTTTTAGAGATTTTCCAATTGTCAACAGATATACCATCAATAAGCTTTTGCTTGAGATCAGCAAATGAGCTGATAAGCTGATCAAGACTCTCATCTGCCTCTTTACTTAATATGCCTTTAAGCATGTTTTCTATTGAATGCATGAGCTTTTTCAGACTAATAAATGTAGGAGCACATACTGAAGAAGCCTTTGGCCTGGTACTCCTGGAGAAAGGAAACAGAGTTGTAAAGTTGTAAAATGATAGCCTGAGCATGCTTCTCATGTCCTGCAATTTTTGTCAAAGGTTCTACATCATTCATAAAGTCAAGAGCCCCAGCAATAGTATTCCAGAGATGTTGAACTTTTGTCAAGCAATCAATCTGAGCTTGTAGGACCTGTCCAAAATATCAAAACTGGATTTCTTAAATGGTGGTATAAGTACTCACTGATTGACCAGCTGTCAAGATAGTAAAAACAACCTTTGCATATGGATGAACCTAAGAATTGATTTAATACTTACTCAGCTCCTCAAATAATTTTAACTAAACTCACATCAGCAAGATGACCTCCAATTTGAACAAGTGTCTTGACATATGCCATAACCTGCATCAGTTGAGTATTCAAACCTGGAATTTGTAGCTTCCCATCATCACCAACTGCTGGTTGTGCAGCAGCAATGACTTGATTGAGGTGTGCAATGGTCCCCTTTGCAGGCTCTACAGGATCAGGATCAGGTACCTCAGGAGCTAGATTATCAGAAGCAGCAGAGATGGTGACTGTCTGGTCAGAATCAACACTAGTCACTTTCCACGTTAGGAAAAGCTGAATCTTTGACTTGAAATTATATGTCTCTGCTACAACAGGAATGTCAAATAGATAGTATAGATACAAGTCAATTACTCACTATTATCTGCTCCACCCGAGGGCACGACAATATCATCCCACTTGGCAATCACCTTCTTCCCAAAAAACTTCGACACACGGATTATTTCAATCACACAGCTCGAAGATGATCCAAGATCATCACTAAAGAGAAATCAGCTTATTTCGGACCTCTCACATATCCCAAGGACGTACAATTCAAGTAGTTGGTTCCACTGTGGATTACTACCTGCTGCATTCAATGTCTTCTGAGCAAGACTTGAGCCAACTGTAATCGAAACGTAACTCGTGGGCTTCTGACCAAGCCGCATGGGAAGCGAGGTAGCTTTGAGCACTGTTGACCGCAAAGATCAGTAGGGATCAGTGGTCGATCCGCGAGCAGAGCCACTCACCCGTGATCTGGATCTTTCTAAGTCTGCGGCGGTCCCATGAGATTTAGCCGAGGACTGGTATGTAGATAGCTCACTTGTTATTTTCTTGCATGCTTGTTCTCGGTTTGTGGTAGCTGTGATTGTTGAAATGCAGTTGACGGGGTTTGACAGAGGCTCGCGGGCTCGACAGGGCATTCTCCGGAATCCGACAGTCTGCCCTCCGTGCCCTGCCCTCAAACATCATCGCGAACGTCAACACTTGACGCGCCGGGTGATGTACTACACTTCACTACTGGCGGGCACTGGTCAACCTTCAGCTTCACTGTGCCCAGCAGGCCGGCCCACCTATATTCTATTTCCGTGACTGGTCGTTGAGCAGGCCCACACCAAATAGTACGGTCACGAGAGCAGCCATCCTGGCCTAATTCCCCAGACACCAGACTCTCTACCGGACCCTCTCTATCTTACGAAATTGTGCCTCCTAGCATCCGGTATGTCTCCCAGTGTGTAGTAACATTTTTCTACTATCTTGTAGTACTGTTGCTGACCAACACCCATACAGGCGCGCACAAGCTCTTCGACTGGATCTCTGGGCAGAGACTGCGCTGCATGGCTTACCCAGTTACCCTTACCCAATGTGCCACCCCTGGGCATACGGCGACTCCGACACTGGGCAGCATTCGCTTCGTCTCTCCTGCCATTCGGATTTTTTTTTTTTTTTTTTTTTTTTGCACTGGCATCGGTCTACGACGATGTGAAGCGACTGACGACCTGCGTTGGGTGAATTTGGGGGGCTTGTCGGTAATATTCCTGGTATGTCATTGTCTACTTCTGCCCAGGCCGCTTGTCTTGCGTTTTTTATGTTCTGATCTCCACTTTTTTCCATGCTTATCCTAATGCTAAGCACTTTCATTTGTGTCTACAGATGGTCCGCGAAGAAGGTGTATCCTTGCTCGCGCGCGGTACCGCGAACGTTAACGTTAGACGGCCAATCCTCACTGCATTCCTAGAGCCACAACCAACCAACTTTATGCCCACACTACACTCTTCTTCCTGTGACTCACAACCGGCGGCGAGCTTCCTCGCCACTTTTGAACTACAGGTTTCATGTTCATACTCCCCTATGAACGTGCCCGCGCATCCCCCACCCTATTCCTGTTGTATCCAGTGCCGAAACCGTTGGTAGCCCCAACCATCTCAGATTATTCAGGCGCACTACATCTCGTCGCCATGGACCCGTGTAGCTAGCTCCGGCTGCGATGCGGACCTGATATTGTCTGCGCAGCCTTCGTCCTAGCCCTCCTCGACCTCGACACTATACATCCCGGAGCGCGCATTCACTTTGCCAGTGCTGGAAGCCCTCCATAGAAACTCACGGAGTATCAGGCTCATAGGGCATGTTGAGGGCGACGGCAGGCATGAGGGTCGGGATCGCCAACTACAAGGCGAAGTCAGACATTGGTTTGCGGTCTGTACGCGGACATGGTGAAGGAAGGGGAGATCAAATCGGCCTGCACTAGAAGTAGGAAGCAAGCTTCGTATAGATGAAAGGGAAAAGTACATCTGCCACCGAGCTAGAGACTCGCGGTCGCTATTGGGATCTGCTGTATGCGCGTCGTTCCAGTGTCACATCATTGTCAATATCCCGGGCTCTGAATGCCATTCTTTTTCAGATTTCTACATCTCCTAATGAGGCCCGCCAGAAAACTCGTACTTCGGCCTCGGGATATGTGAAATCTGGACCACACCACACCACCATCGATGTATGATTGGTTGAACAGCTTCGTAATCTTGGCGTTGCCAAAGTCGTGTCGATCCAACTGTTGTAGAATGGATATATTAGCAAATCCACGATGATGCTTTGGGTACGAGGATGTGTACTTACCAGAAGTAACTTTGAGCAAGAATGTTTAGCCTTAGCGAAAGAAGGTATTGAATATCCCGATTCCCGAAGACGTCGGCATTTTGAGACATGTCCCCATGGATTGTAGACCCACCCTGCCTCAAGAGTGGCGTTATTATGGGTGATTTTTCATGTTTTATCAAAGTTGATGCTCGCTGACAACATGGATATACCCCTGCAGGTCGGGATATAGTAGGCTTATGCATACCATAGGCTTAAGCCTACACTCAGGTTTTAGTCATCCGAAGCTCAAGTGCAGGCTCTGGATGCCTATATAAATCACGTATAATGGTCTTTTCTCAGATCCGCAGCTACCCAGACAAAACTCGATCTTTTCGAGTCCCTTGGCTTCCAAAACACGAACCAAATGACGATTCCCTCTTCTGCGCGTGAATATTACTTGCCCCAGGTTTGCCACCTGCTGCAATTCCAACGTTCACGACACAACTTGACCTGATGTATCATGATAGGTTGGCTCTTATGATTATCTCGCAATCAAAAACAAGGAGGTAGAGGCCCCAAAGCCCAACGAAGTTCTAGTCAAAGTCCACGCAGTGTCCCTCAACTATCGAGACACACTCATTGCATCGAAACGTCTTCCCGTCAACAAGTTGTGTTTCACTCACGAGTGCCCTACTGTTAAACTGATGCACCCTTCACAGTATGCCTGATGACTTGGTCCCAGCTTCTGACATGGCGGGAGAGATCGTCCAAGTCGGCGTCGATGTCCACACCTGGAAAGTGGGCGATCATGTTTGCGCGAATTTCATGACCGATCACGAACATGGTTTGCAATCATCTACGGTTCGAGCCACCACTCTCGGCGGAGACTCGCACGGCGTCTTGACAGAATATAGAACATTCCCTGCCCATGTGCGTGTTATAATCCTACCTACTCTTGTGCCAAGTTACCAAGATTTTCGAAAGGCTTTGATTGCGATCCCTAGTCATCTATCATATGTTGAAGCGTCCACTTTACCGTCAGCACAAGTTTCCATTGGCGCAAGGGCTTATTCTAACTATCAAATACAATCGCAGATGTGCCGCCATGACTGCACACGGTGCTCTGTACGGACCCGTTCCTGTTAAGGCAGGCGACAATGTTCTCGTCTTGGGGACAAGTGGCGTCTCCATGTATGTCATTTCTTACCCTTTTTATTCAGTTTTGTTTTATCATTGGCCATGTAGTTTTGCGCTACAATTTGCCCGTGCCGCCGGCGCCAACGTGATCGTTACATCCTCCTCGGACGAGAAACTCAAACTCGCAAACAAGCTCGGTGCGAAGCATGTCATCAACTACAAGACGAGTCCCAACTAGGACGAAGAAGTTCTAAAGCTTGTGAGTGCGTTTCTCCCCTGCTCATACTCAAGTGCTAAAAGGTGCCGCTACTCAGACTAATGGAGAAGGCGTGGACCATGTCATTGAGGTCGGTTTTTATGCCTTCTAAATCAGACATTGGCAATCACTCATGATCTATTCCCGCTGAACATAGATCGGTGGCCCAGGCACGCTAGCGAAGTCTGTCATAGCAGCCAAGGTTGGCGGCAATGTCCAACTGATCGGCTTCATCGCCACGGTGCGCATAGCGCCTAGTCCGAGCACCCGGAATCTCACTTGCTCATATTTACTAGGATACTCCAGACACCAGCATTCTATCCGGCAACGCCATCAATACCGGTACACACGGTAATATATTCGTGAATGTGGTTTCCAAGTCTGTGAGAATCCGTGGCGTATTCGTCGGCCCCTTGGATGAGTGCGTTGAGAATTTACTTACTCCCCGGGCCTCTGATAAAACCTTACACTAATGTTTTTCCTTTTACTAGATTTAAGGACATGAATCGCCTTATCTCTGCAAACCCTGAGACGACGCGTCCCGTGGTGAATAGAATCTTCCCTTTCGAGGAGGCAAAGCAAGCCTATGCCTATCTTTCAGCTCAGACTCATGTCGGGAAAGTGGTTATCCAGGTTGTGAAAGATTACTTCCCAATTAGAATTCGTTTTTTTATTTCTCAAGAGCTTTCCCTGAACTCGTGCCATGTGTATGTACGCAATGTCCAGGAGATTTTGTGTATGTATGAAAAATATTTTTGAATCCGAGGTGGGCTTCGTGCTGAACTGGTTGTTCGCAGATCAAAACTAAGGTTACGATCTTCGTACTGATTAATACTTGAAAAAAGTTGTACTCTCCCGTGTAAAATCGAGGAGTTGCCTCTAACAATCATCGTGACTCACACTCTTCGCTCAACAACCGTCTTCAACTCTCCCCTCAACTTATTCGCCATAATCTTCGTAAACCGTCACATCCAACTCCCCAGGTAGATTCCTATCCATGCAAGCACGACATACTTTTTCAGACTGATCGTCGAGTCATGAGATCGGATGCAACCTGGACAGAATTTGTTTTCTGTCTGTTGGGCCCGTCACAATCAATCTCAGTGGAGGCAAATTTTTTGGGGAAGGATCACACTGCTCTGGTGGCACAATTAAGCTCTGGTTCATGCTCTGTGATGCGTGCCTATTCGTGGAGTACAATCAGACGGATTCAGGCTCTAGTCAATATATTGGAACCATCCCCTAGCGAAACTACATCAACTTGGTTACAGCAGCACAGCGATAAAAAAATAAGCTGATATAATCAGTCTTTCGCGACCTGGACGACTACCTTCCCAACGTGCGCCTGGGAAGAAAGGCAGGTATAAGCCTGCTTCGCGGCCTTCAAAATGGTCTTTTGAAACGTCCCGCCCTCCTCTCCCGCTTCCTGTACGTTAGATATCTAATCAGCTAGTTTTTAAGTGCGTTGGGCACTGGACATACGCCGGAAATGGCGCCGGTTACTTGGATATTTCCACCAGTCCTGATGGTGTTGATGAATTTAGGTAGGGTGCCCACGCCGCCGATCTATCGTTGATGGGATGAGCTATGTATGTGCGCCCCAAGAAGCGTAGAGGATAGCTCTACGACGTGGTCGACGCCTTCTCCATTGGTCTATAGGGATGAGAAAAAGCACTCAACGTCAACATGCGAGAGAGGTCACAGTGAGCGCACCAGTCGGAGAACTTCTTCATCCCAGTCGGGGTGCGTCTTGTAATCTACGACGTGCTTGACGCCCAGCTTGCTTGCGATCAAGAGTTTGTCATCCGAGGATGAGGTGATGATGACGGTGGCACCGGCCGAGGGCAAATTGCAGTGTAAAGCTAAAAATGGAAGGATGAGAGGAATACATTATGCTGCCAGCCAGATGCATGGGACGTGCGTACATGGAGACTCCGCTTGTGCCGAGGACGAGAACAGTGTCGCCTGCCTTGACCGGGATTGGGCCGTTCAATGCATCGTATGCCGTCAATGCTGCGCATCTACAAGCTGGTCGTTAGAATATACCACAGGGGGGGGGGGGACAATACAAACGGCAATGTCGACGCTTCAACATATGACAGATGTTCGGGAAGGGCCACCAAGGACTTGGAAGCCAGAGTTTAATGAAACACAAAGACAAACGAGATGGGCTGGACATACATGGGCCAGGAACGTTCTGTATTGAAGGGGGGGATCAGCATCGAGAGTGTAACTACATGGTAGATAATATACCCGGGAGGATACAATCCAGTCGCGACGACGGTATCATCGCGGTAATTGATGGACACTGCGTGCACTTTGACAAGAACTTCGTTTTCTTGGGGTGCTTCTACCTCCTTAACTCTAATGGCGAGGTTCTCGTGAGATCCAATCTAATCACATACATTCAACGTCAGTTTTCCGGATGGATCTGGAGAGATGTTCACCTGAGGGAAATAGTATTCACGTGCCGAAGAAGGGATGGTCATCTTGAATTGTTGGCTGTAAGTGATGAAAAACGAAAAAGTCTTTGGATATTAGCCTAGGTGGAATCAGAGGCCTCTATATGTACGGGTGTAAGAGCTTGGCCAGTGGCGAATCGGCGAGTCTTCCGCCTTTTCGAGTGGACACGCCAGCGTATCCCTCGGCCTGAATACGTTGTATAATTACCATAAAGCTTTCTAAGTGATTGACACTCACAATCTCATCGTAGTACGCGTCGAAGCTGAGCGCTGAACGTTGAGTGTAAGTTGTAATGACTCATGACTCATGCCCAGTGAAAACCCGGTTGAGCCGGATCGAGTCCAATCGATTCGTATCGAGATTTCGCCAGCCGATCGAGGGAAAACAAGGAATCGAAACGATCAACTTGAAGTCCTCCTCAACTGAACCAACTGTTGTTCATTGAAGTTGACCATCAGCTTCAATTTCAAGTTTTGATCAATCAATCTAGTATCGAGTTGTCTCTCTTTCGTTTGCTTACGTTTTCCTCAACCATTTTGTATAAGTAGAAGTCCAGCGCCCCCACGAGCAACAATGCCGCTTTCCCTTCTACACCGCGAGATCCTCCAGTCCTCCCCTTTCTCAAACAACCTGTCGATCTTGCTAGCGTACACGAGGGCCTCATGTCATGCGATTTCAAGTTAGCTGAGACAACGGAGAGAGTGGGGTAACCGGTTGTACCGATCAGGTGCGCATATAGTCATCGGTAGAGTCAATAAAGCTGATATTGTGGCCTCTTTTGCAAACAGCGCAAGTTGCACGATGTTTCCAGCACAGGTAAGTAATTCCCACCTCGTCGCGCATCTAAATGTTGATTGTATGCCATGCCACGTCTAGTGGGTGTGCGCGCCGCGCGGTTAACAGAGCGCCGTAGTGGTAAGGATTCATAAGTCTGAGCGCATTCAAGCCACTTGGGGGCCGTCTATACCGTATAATAGATATTTTGTATAGATATAAAGAAATGCGCACTCCATTTACGATACAATAATTGCCGAAAGAAGCCTAGCTAGTAGAAGTAAAACACAATCGAGGCAAATTGAAGATTGTACGCCTCACTCTATGCCCCTCGATAGCCCTCAATTTGACAGAATAAGTGGCTCAAAAATCGAGCCTCGTGGAGTCACCTCGAGCTGAATCGAGGCAAGTTTGGCGGCCTCGATTTCTCTTGATTTCACTCGATCCGGCTCAACCGGGTTTTCACTGGGACTCATGACTCATCGGTCCGAAATCGGTTGCGTCATACATAGCCCCGCCGGTTCCGGGGTTCTTCTCTCTTTCTTACTACGACACTGGCCCGCATCTTGCCTCACTCGCGACCTTGAGCGCCTTCTACCAAGCATCGAGCAAACCTTGACGATTTCCTAACTTGGTGCACCACCCATATCGCAAGTAGGCACATCACAGAGTCTGCCCTTTCAATTTAAACTGGGGGGATGTCTCCTCCACGCAGCGAAAAACGGTCAGAAGATTTTCAGGAAAAGCAAAGTTGATATAAATGTGTACAGCTCCGCAGCACTATCCAAAATAGTCAAAAGACAAATCCGTCACGCTCTATCTAGTCCCGCTGGTTAGATGCACTTGTCGGTCTCCACTTGATCTTCCCAGCAAGGAATGCGCCCTGGGGCTCCACGAACTCGCCCTCCGCCCACCTGGGGTACCCGTTCGGGTTGTCTGTCTTCCGCCGGCGGTGGTCCGACTCCTCGTCGCCAGGCACGCGGTTGTAGTAGTACAGCACGCTGCGGGACACCACGAATCCAGGCATCCGGCGGTAATACGCATTATCCATGTCAGCATTCGACGGGTGTTCGTTGCCGCCTGCGTCTGGGCTCAACGGGTGCGTATGGAATGTTGCGACTGACGGCGATAGTATCACGGTACAAAAGAAACAGGCCGACCAGTCTTATCAGAAATTCCTTTGTGTAGTGGTGTGACGGAATGGGGCTCACCAAGGACTGCGTTGGCGCTCGCGCTGTCAGGCAGGATGGGTGTCGTGAGGTTAATTGATAAGCTTTTCGTCGGGTCAATCTCTCTTCTACTTTGGCTCTCCATGGCACCAGGCGGTGCCCAGGAGATATGAAAAGTTCGGAACCCTTCCCCGTCTGAAACGGATATCACACGTCACAACTCTGGCTTATCATGAACTAGCATCCAATGCTCACCGGCATATATGAATCCTCCTTGTTCGCGGCAAGTTTCTGGCGTCGGAAAGGAATCATCCCATGCTTTCTGGAAGCTATCCTTGACAACTTGGCTCGCGAAGATATCTGCTACACTGGGATATAAAAGTCTCTGAGACATGATAGGAATCGAGGTGATGGCTGGTGGGGGGGCATCATCCTTTTTATCTCGGACAGACGATATGAGAACTATTTCAGGACATTGACATTCAGTCACGCGATCGGGGTGCTCAGGTTCGCACTCTGGATCTGTGGCGTAAGATATGGGCGTTCAAAAAAACACAATAGCGGGAACAGTATACACACGTACTTAGACTAGCCAAGTATGGTACTCACACATATCTCAGCCTAAAATTGAAGGCCACGAATAACAAGTGGAGGATCATGAGATCCAGTGGTAGGGCAAATCCGTGCAGCCGCAGACAGGGTGAATGTCACAACGAATTGAACGGAGTCAAGTGACCTATCACTCGTAGTCATACCTGGTTGACTGGTTGAATGGAACGCTGAATGATTGGCGGGGTTCACTGACATTCATATCGACGATGCGTCTCCAAATCGAGGCCCATCGTACGGATTTTGCGGCAATGCAGGGCTGATTTGTCAACGACGACTATGACCCAGGCCGGGAGCGGAATGCCTTTCGAACTCATGTTTCAAGGGCTTGCGAAGGGCGGGTGAATAGTCGTGGATCAATGCAGTAGGCCTTCAAAGGTCTTCCCTAGATTGTGTTGATCGGTGTCCATGTGAAGTAGTAGCGCCGTGTAACTCGCAATTCGAATATTGAAAAACAGCAGGGGAAAAATGGAATGAAATCCGAAACGCAAATGCCAAGCTATATTCATGGCTTCTGGCCTGGGTCCACTGGAAGATGTTATCAAGCGAAATGATATATCCCAAGGCGACCTAAAACAAAGTGGCACTGCGTTGGAACATGCACTTAAGGTCTATGGGAACATCACGAACCTCGGGCTATCGCACTTCCATTCTCGACTTCTAGCTCCGACCTGCTTGCGAGACATCGTTATTAGAACCGACTGCACTCAATACCAAATCATAGATTGAAAAAAACTTACATGTTACGCAGGTATGAAACAAGAGACTCGTTTAACATCCGTCGTTCAGGAATAATGATCATAACGCACCGCTAGGAATTTCTCTGGCGCTCAGCATCAGTTCAACATAGATAAAATCTCCTTGGAAGCACGCCCCGACGATGCAGCTCAATTGTACAAGATGGGCCATGAGCAGCAGCGGTCTTGATTTTGCGGTGTAACCATACGGTGCCCGCGTCGAGACCTTTCCTGACCATTTTCCGTGAGGTCAAGCCTCAGAGCCTGCCTAAAGATCACTGGGTTACAATTAGCTTATGCCATAACTATGTCACCGACGATTTTTAAATATTGCTATTGTCGAGTTTTGTGGGCGCGGAACAATTGGATAACGTGGGCCACACAATGGATGTGACCTACAAGGGCACAAGAGGCGGAAAGACCACAAGTACTACTAAAGAAAACAATGGAACACTAAATCAACACGTGTGGTGATCAAAATTACGATAAAGAACAAACCCATCGCGCGCGGGGGTTTAACCACTCAAAGTTCAGCTCCGCGACGCCAGCTCCGCTCGGAGAATAGCCACATTACCTCCCTTCACGTTACAGCTTTCCTCTAATCCACCATCACAAACCGCCCAACTCTGAGAAACGAACCCACTGCCAGATATGCCATCCAAGCCCGCGACGTACGCGCGCGCGCGCCTCGACGTGGACAAAGACATCCCCACCACAGCTCGACGGCTACAATCGGTCCCGGGCCCCGGGCCCGTGCTACATACGGCTACGCCACTTAAGCAAGCCACCCACAGCAATTTCGCTACCTACCCAGAAGACGATGCCCACATCGCAGCAGCTCCGATCCGCGCAGACAGAGAAAGCGAAAGCGAGACCGATTTCGAAGAAGACGCGCACCGAAGGAAACACATCACGGACCCGGAGGAGCGCCGGCGCCGCCTGGAGGCTGATCCGTGGTGCGCTCGCGTCCTGCCCCAGCGGGTTGTGTGCAAAGGGTGCCGCAAGTGGATCAGCCTTGACCAGCGTTCGGAATATTATCCTGGACTATGGGAGAAGCACCGGGACCTGTGCCGCGCCATCAAGATGCTAAAGGGCCAGCCGATTCCGAAGGTAAAATTTTCGTAGTTGCGAGGGTATCTGGACTCTGGAAGGCTGATATTCAATCTAGAGGAGGAGGAGAACTAAGTGCGCTGCGACAAAGAAGAAAGCGGCGAAGAAGTCACTCACGAAGGCGACAATTGCGCCGATCACCGAAGCGCCGGTGGTGCTCGGCGTCGAACAGGAGGGAATCACGGAAACCCTTGTCCAGATCCAGGTGGCGGCGTCCTCGCAACATGATACTGAGCCAAATTATCCGATACATTACGGCCACGGAAATGGCGAGGCCAGAGACCGACAGGATCACATATATGGCACCAGCCAGATCAGGGTGGCGGCGTCATCGCAACTTGGCCGTCAAACTCATACTACGTACTATAGCCACAAGAACAGCGAAGCCAGCGTCCCATCGCCACGAGACCCACCCCAGAAAGATCACACATACAGTGCTGCATGCGCCAAAGAGGGAGTCTCCGCCATGCAGGCCGTTCCGCCACTCCTTCCCATTCATGTGCGGGCAGGGGGCGAATTGGCAGTCGGCGGTATCAACATAAAAGGGTCCGCTTCCGCCTTGGGTTCCTCCGTCGTTCCAATCGCATCGATAGGCCCTCGTCCCAGCGTGACGGCGAAACCTCCGATTCTAGTCGAGGACCTCGAGACGCCGCATGGCAGTCGATGTAGCTCGCCTTCGACACGCATACACGAAGGCCCCCCACATGCGGCCCCGCACAGATTCCACCCTTATCCGCGACGTCGTTCTACTTGGAGCCCTAGAATCATCGCGGAACAACGATCAGCAGTGCCGCTGTGGGAAGAAAATGTGCAACCATCGGGCTTACATCGAGATATAGGATACAATGGTGAACTGAGCCTCGGTGGCCCCGGCGTTTCGAGACAGCAGCGCGCTAGCCACAAGCGTCCGAATCGGAAAGAGATGTTCTGTGAGCCAGCGGAAGTAGTAGAGATGAGCAACGAGGAAGAGGAAGAGCGTGATGATAGGCCATTCGCACCTGGTATGTTAATCGAGCGCTGCGCGGATTAACTGAGCCTAATCCACGAGGAACGCCTCTAGAAATGGCAGACATGTGTCCGACCATCGAGTGCAACCATCGATATCGCTTCTCGTCGCGATATGAGCTAGAAGAATATTCGCGATTGAGGAAGTCTACTGCTGGAGGTGTCGTCGAAACCTACCCTGTCGATGCTGCGTCTGCATTGGACATTGACCAAGAAGTCATGCGTGGCGCGGAATGCCTGAGGTTTCTTTCGTCGAAGCTGCAGAAGAAGGAACTCTACTGTGATTGAAGCTTTATCAGTGGAACGTCCTGGAACGTCAAGGTTGTTGTGTAGTAGTATATCTGTACCTTTAGCCAAATATACCTTACATATCCATATAATGTGTAGTGCTCAGCGAGGCCTTTCAGGCCACTCGTCTACGCAATGCATGTGCGAGCGGCGGTGGCAAGTTGTAAGTAGCATAGACGGCGCCATGTCACTGTGCGGTGATCCATCAGACTTTGGCCACCATCACGACTCGCAAGCTATGCATCAACGGCAACGACAACAGCAGAGGCTCACGCTGAACCGGCAAATCTCAGACTGCAGATCATGAAGCCGCTAGGTGCGTGGCGATAACTTTGTGACGCCATGACTTGTGCTAATGTTACTGAACCTACGTAGGCCCCTCCACTAGCCCTATCCCAAATGGGCGTCGAAAACGACCTCCGGCCTCGACAGCATCAGCAGCACGGCTACCAGGTGCTTGCAGCCTCCGCCGATCCTACCGCTAGCACCGCACGCAGCCATCCAGGCCTAGTTGAGCCCTCCGTCCGGCTGAGCCTAAGCCGTCGCGTCACGGAGTCGCTCTCAGTCAGTAATGACATCCCACCGCCGACCGCACAACCCTGCCCACCTAGAGACGCCGACAATCTGACCCTTCTCGATGCGCTCCTATTCCTGCCTATCGTTTCCTTGGCCGTTTTAGCCATTTTCACGCCGCCCTCTACTGCACGGCACAAGTCACTACACACACCTGCACATCCAGCCGTGTCACTGGACAATTACCTTGGAGGGGGCAATGTTTTTCACTATCAATCCGCAAACACACCTCAAGGCCGCTCCGCTCGCCGCACACCAGCCTGACGCTCCATCAGCTTCGTCTACTCCTCGCTGTCGCCCCCGCCGCCGAGCTCGATTGTCTCCCGCCACCACAGCAGCCGTAGCTGCTGGGAAGGAAAAAAAAAGGCGAAAAGTAGGAATACGTTGTATTACTTGACGCCAGGGCTGATCGATTTCCAGAGCCTACGCTGCTCCTCAAGTAGAATGTGAACACTACCATGACGTCACCCAAGCCCAAACCCAAAGTTGCACGCACCAAATCTACCTCTATCGCCATGCTGCGCCCATTCCAGTACCCACAGTAAAATTACACGACTGGTGAGGCCACGGGTGCTGCGACGACCACGAGCACGCAACCGCACGCGTTCACTCGTACACGACGTCGGCGGCTGTACTCCTTCGGTCATTGATGCAAGTTTCCAGGATTGACGGTGACGATGGCGGTGATGATGGAGGTTGATGTACCTGAACCGGCCCAGTTGGATGCGCAAATGGGCGCCGCAGTTCCACTGCTACCAAACGAAGCCTGACATAGAGAGGTGTGGGTGCCGATGCCGTTGTACTACCTTGACGTGCTTTGGTTATCCGGATTGGTTTTACGACACCGTCCTCTACCACCACTACGGGAATCAGGTTACTGTAATCTTCCAGGAGTGTATCAAGAATTACTACATGCCCACAACCTCCATCTCTGGACCCGCTCAACTGTAACCTATGTACCCAAAAATCCTACGCCGCTGACCGTTTGCCACCCCCTGGATGCACCATGATAGTAACACCATCCGGTGGCGCAGGTGACGACGCAGACCTTGGTAAGCCCCAATCCCGTGTTACCGTTGCGTAAAGAGTCTTAACGTGATCCATCCCTCTGGCTCGGCGCTACTATACGTTCCATATGCTATACGATGTAGGTGACGACGAGCACCTTTAGGGTTGACAACATAAGGACAATGGGCAGGTCTAGATGAGGGATGAGGGTGCAAAATGTTGGTCATTTCATTTTGTTGGCTGACAGTTTACATATCACTGAATGTATCAAATTATATTTCAACCATTGTTGAACCTAAGGGTTAAAGGTTATTAAGGTTTAAGACTTGCCCTTAATATTAAGAGTTAGCATCAATCCTATCTGATTTCAAGGCTTAGTTAAGTCTTAGAAAAGGTCAAATGTTTGCAATAGTGATAGGTCCAGCCCAGGCAGGCTTGGGCTTAGGCTGTAGTATTTTCTGCCAACATCAACCCTCAAACCCACCTGATTTGTAAATTTTGTGAAAAAATTGAAAAAATGTCCTATTTATTCAGAGCTGTGATCTGGGGCCAGGCTTTGGGCTTTAGACTGAGTCTAGGAGATCACTAAACATTTCTATTGGTCACTTAACCAAAAATTCTGCCCTTATTAACCCCTTAGATTACAACACTGATTTCAACTAATACATGTGGTACTGTACTCTGCTACTGAGATGGCTATTTTTCTTAGTCTGAGCAGGGCGGTGTTAGAGCAATGCTTCATCATAAGGACATACTAGGACACCACTACAAATAGAAAAGAACTCAGATAGACTGAGGGGAAAAGATTGACTAGACACAAGGTCTGAGAGAACCAGAATGCAGTTGACTAGGCGGAAAACCTAAGAGAACTAGATTGAGTTCTCTAG
>JABCKI010006043.1:0-16844 GCA_018282025.1 Sphagnurus paluster
CCGTCCCCTCAATGGTGTTGTACGGCTACACCCGTGCCGTCAGCCGTACCGTCGTATCAAACCTTCGAGGCTCTGACGGTACGGTGACGGGTGCCGTCCGTTCCGTACCGTGTAGCCGTATATACGGCAGACGGTGCCCAGCCCTAAGTATACGTAATCCAAATTCAACAAAATCGGTGATAACCGCGGCTGGCCCGGTGGAGTTTGTCCAGTGGATTTGCATTCTTGAACCTCTTCTATGTACGCAAGTACCCGGTCTGTTTGAAGTGGAGAAAATTTAGAGAGAAAAAAGTAGCCACGGCCCAGGATACAGCACGGCTGATGAGTTCAGACCCTAGTTCACACTTCTAACGTTCGGGCCATGAAGCAAAGGGAATACATATTTAGGTCATGCTAGTAGTCATAAATCATAGATCCATACTATGTATCCATACTTAGGAAAATGTTCTGCTCAATGCAACCACCAGCTTCACTACGTCATCACCTGAAGGTCTGGACGAGCTTTGCTTATCTCGCGTATAAACACGGGGTGCCACCCCTTCGCTGTTTCCATGTCTCGCGACGGAGCTCTTAACTCCAATACCAAAAATAGCCCAAAATGCTGTAGCCGCGGCAGCCACGATTTATCAGTCACACAAGTCGTCCATTGGAAGCACGAATCCTTATCCACGTCCTGCTCGGCGAAGGCAACAATTAATTTGCGCAGGGTAGTGCAGCCGGAGAGGGTGGCGAAGAATTTTTGCCTGGGCGGCTGGCGGGCAACCGGCGAGGTCAATGTGCGCAGAGCAAGGTGCTCCAGCTGCTGTGCGAACCCATAATTCTCCTCGCACATAGTGACGAAGGTCTTCAGCGCCTCCGGGTGGTGGATAAACAGGCCCCTGACGCTGCCGAACAGCTTGGGGGTTCCGTACTTGACGTTGTAGCGCAACTTCGTGACAGGAGCCCCGTCTTGGCGGTTGGTGTTGACAATGAAAGGGCGGCTAGGCAGGTGCGTCGGCTCTCTGATGTTAGGGTTGCAGCTTCCGAGGAAGATATGCAGCTCGCGAGGGCGTAGGTTCTCGAGCGCAGCCCAGATATTCGAGTGTATGCGTTCGGCGTTGTAACCGATCATGATGCGGTCGATGCGAGGCAGCCCGTTTGTGCCGTCCGCAAGAGCAATGCGCTCGAGGCCCTTCAAGAACATTTCGCCGTTTACCCTGGGGTCGTTCTTGCCAGTATACATATCGACGAGGAATGTGTGTTGCCCTTTCCCGAAGGGAACGTAGCTGGGGTCAGTCGTATTGGGAAGCTGATAGTTTATCGCTGAGTGTGCGAAACTGAACCAGGTAAGAAGCATTGTTGGAGAGAAGTAGACAGAGGGAGGTAGAGCTGCTGCTGGTTGAGTAGATTTCTGGTAGTGTTGCTCAAGTAAAATCGGTATTTATACAACTGCAAGTAGATATCTAAGGTCAAAGAATATCAGTGTCAAACCAGAGGGCCATGTCAGAGCCGATGGACTTCTACATTCTTCGAAGCTCAAGAGGGACAAAAGCCTGCTTGGGGGGTGACCACGTCAAAGCAACAGTGACTGGCCAGACCATACGGACAAAAGTAAGCCTGGCTCAAGAAGGCCAATTTTTGACCACAATGGCCCACCATAGACAGACGCAGGACCCGAAGCTTCAACTTGAAGCTGGAAGTTTGAAGGCCATGATCATATCGGGATTCGGACCTGATCGGACGGTGACTCGATGAGAACAAGATCGGAGATTGAACCACGCGGGCCGTGGCATATCATCAACCCGTCCCGACTCCCGCAGTCGCTAAAGTACTTACTGACAGCGATCAAATACTCCTTATAGGATCTACATAAATTCGTAGCGGCGCCAGCGCCAGTCGGTCCAGTCCCCGACTATGATCATCACGATACGCTGCCGGCCTTTTGGACTCCAAGAATTACTGAAATTAGACCTGAAACTCGAGGATCGCCATTATCGCTCGGGGAACAAGTTGTAGCGTACGCAGCAGCCTCCCTCTTAGCTCAGTGGTAGAGCGCGTCACTAGTATGCTGTGGTACACATGACGAGGTCAGTCGTTCAAGTCGGCTAGAGGGAAATAATAGAATTGTAAACTAGACCACTTTTTTTTTAGCTTTATCTCCCAGTATGGTAGTGAAATATCAGGGAAACCATTATGTCCTCCAGATTGAAAAGTTGAAACTCCTCGCACATTAATCTTTGAACCAAGGCTGCGTAAAATGCGCGCGAAACAAGGCAAGAATTCGGAGATACCCATACGCGGGCTATAGACAAGGGGCTGGCCACTGCCAGCAATCCCCCTTAGCTCAGTGGTAGAGCGCATCACTCGTATTATGGTAGCATAACACATGATGAGGTCAGTCGTTCAAGTCGGCTAGGGGGAATTTTCTGATCCTCTAGTGATATACAACATCGTTTCGCTGCCACCAAGCGGGAAGTACGTGCGACAGGTACAATGAAGGAAAGAAAAACCACGATTTTATTCCCTCTTAGCTCAGTGGTAGAGCGCGTCACTAGTACATGTACATGACGAGGTCAGTCGGCTAGAGGGAACTTAAGTGGATAATCGATTCAATTTTTGAATGTGCATTGTGATCTACAGTGCGTGTTTGCGTCAGATTTTATTTTATACTCCGAACAGGATAGGATTTGTGTATGTCTATCGAGTAATTTACAATCAGGGAAATTCTACAAAGCTACTAGCAAGAGGATACAGATACAAGGAATAAACACATCTGATGGGATCTCATACAATATACTAGCGGGAACAAGTATGGAAGCTTGTAGAGCGAGTGCGTCACTGTCTATCACCCAGATTCATAACCTGACTCTCCGATCCCGCAAGCCCACAGCCGCTCCTCGAGCTCTTGCTCTTCCCCTCACCACACGGGGCTCTCTCAATATACCGCGCTTCCGAAACCCTAAAAACCACTCCCCAGCGCGTATCGCAGCCTCGACCAGGACCAGGTCGCGCACGAGCAGCGCCCAGAACAAGATTACGCGCTGCGTGTCCGCGTCAAAGAACGCGCGCACGAGCGCCGCGGTGCGCGCAAACGCCGAGTCGTCTGACTCGTTTACGATCCCCTTCCTCCTTACATTCGCGTTTGCGCGGGCCGGGTTTGGGGCGGCCGCCTGGGCACGCGGTGGGTGCCCGACGGGTGCGGCTGCCAGTGGGGCTTGATATAGCACGAGCCTGTACGTGCTGTACACGAGGTGCACTATTAGCAGGCAGGGGGCGAGCCATTCAGGAAGGGCGCGCTTTCTCTCTTTCCCTAAGAGTGTGAAGAGTAGGGCCGGGACGGCGGGTGTGTGTGTGAAGTGGAGTACGAGGGTGCGTATAAGCGGGCCGGGAATAAACCTAGCGGCTCCCTTGGGAGGGTGGTGAGTATTTCCGGCTGGGCGGGGAGGAAGAGGAGGGAGGGGGCGCGGGCGAGGGTCGATAGCCATGATCTCTATTGGAGCGCGAGCTCGGCGGGGCAGAGCGCGTTGGGCGTGCGAGGTGGGCGATGAGGGTGGGGAGTGCAGGTTTGGGGGCGGGATACGGTACATGCTAATTTGGTCTAGGCGAGGCTAGTTTCGTAGCAAGGTTGGGTGGAGAGGTGGAGAAGTATTGATCGTTGGTGTTAAAGTTTGGAAAATCCGTATTTATACCGTTTATTATATACAGGGCGCGATCGACTGTACGCTGTGATCCTAACATACCGGTATGCACTACGTATTCTGGACTTGACGCCACCGCGGCGGTTAGAGCATCAGATGTGGCGACCCTGTTGGAGCCATTTCAAAACTAAATTATGTACAAATGGATGTCACTTGTCGTAGTCCGCGACAATTGCTCCACAAAATAACTTGGTAGTCTAAACCGACTATAGGGAATGTCAGAATATTTGATAGGGTGATAAATTGAAGTGACACGGCGATGGTGATGCGCATGAGTGGATCACTGATATGTGTGTAGTACAGTGACAGAAAATCACAAATCAGAGATAGTTCACCAACATGAGGCTTTATGCATATGGGTAAGGCTTTGCCTGGTCAGGCTTGGAACGTGGACTACGCAAAGATCGGAGCGCGAGGTCGACAAATGGAGGGTTTTTTTCTTTCGAATAGCATGTCTAAACACCAGTAGCAGCCACGCGTAACCTACCATTGCGCAGTATTCGCGATTCCAAGCGCCTATCCATGTCTGTGCCCTTAGAATATCCATGTCCGTGTCCCCAACGCCCCTGGCTGCGCAGATCCTGCCTGTCGACGTGTAATCAAAATATAACAGCGATCTACGACGGCCATATAGAGTATGCAAGAGGGGCCGAGGGCGATAGAGATTGATGGTGCGAGCAGAGGTATTCCAACGGGTCGGACAGCGTCTGCTTTCGCTTTTGACACTCCGTCCTTCTCGTTCGCACTAAATCAATAACGAATAGGCGGGATAGGGTCTGCGCGGATGGTGGAGAGGTCGACTGACGAGTCGAGTGCGTCGTCGATTTCACCGATCAGGACACTGAGATCGACGTATGGTTAGTGTTGAGCAAGATCGGCAAGACACAGACGGACATCATATCGCCTTTGACGAGGTAGAGACCGAGGGGGATCTCCTCGACGCCCTCATCCATGCTGTAGACGCGCTCCTTCGAGTCGGAGAGGACTACGTTTGATTTTTGGTCGTAGCCAGCCATGGTGCCGACGATGGCGCGGCCGTCTTGGAGGATGAGCAGAACACGGCCTATATGGACTCAGTGAGGATTTGTGGGGAGATAAGCGGGAGCGTACGGTCGACATAACCCTCTAGACTGGACATGACGGTGGTGAGAAAAGTGACGGCACGTGTAGTGTGCGGCGTCGTTGTTGTGTATGTCAGACCTGGCTTGCCTCCTACCATCATGCTTGACGAAAAACCCTCTTCCCCTACCGACCTCGAGCTTGACGAGCTCACAAAGGAGACGCACACCCCCCACACACCTGTCCTCCCCTCACCTGGCTCAGCGTCGTCCTCGTCACCCCGTGGCCGTCTCACAGCGTCGACCATCATCCCCATCTGGATAGTACTGTCCTCCAGTGTGATCATCTACAACAACTACGTCTACAACACGCTCGACTTTCCTTACCCGGTCTTCACCGTCACTTGGCACCTCACCTTCGCTGCCCTCGGCACACGCGTCCTTCAGCGCACTACTCGCCTCCTCGATGGTGTGCGCGACGTGCACATGGACCAGGCCACCTTCGTGCGCCGTATCCTCCCTATCGGTGTCCTTTTTTCCGGCAGTCTGATCCTCAGCAACACTGCATATCTCTACCTAAGTGTCTCTTACATCCAAATGTTGAAGGTTAGTGTGTCTATTTTTCTCCATTCATGCCGTCAGCACTAATTATATACACAGGCGTTTACACCCGTTGCTATCCTCCTTATCTCGTGGACGTTCCGCCTCCAGGACCCGAATAAGAAGCTCGCCGTTATAGTCCTGATGATCTCTTCCGGCGTCGCGCTTGCCTCTCATGGCGAGCTACGATTCCACCTCGGCGGCTTCCTTGTTCAGGCCGGCGCTGTTGTCGTTAGTACCCCTTTCTGTATTCTGACCACGCACATGTTCACTCACTCATCTCCTTTTTGTCGATCCTCGTCCTCATCGTGATGCTGTGATGAAAATCCAATTTTCTGTTCTATTTATATCCCACCTCCGCACGACATACTAATTCGGATTAGTTCGAGGCATCTCGGCTCGTGCTCATCCAGATACTGCTGCACAACCTCAAGATGGACCCATTAGTCTCGCTGCACTACTACGCGCCTGTTTGCGCACTCATCAACCTGTGTATCTTGCCTTTTACTGAAGGTACGCTCCCTTCCCTTGCGCATCACGTACTCTGCTCCGTTTCCGTGACGCGTTGCTTACTTCTTTTTTTCTCATCTCTTTCTGATTCTCCTTGGGTTTAGGCCTAGCTCCTTTCCGTGCGCTCTCGGCTCTCGGCCCGTTCGTTCTCATCACCAACGCAGGCGTTGCGTTCCTCCTTAACGTCGCGGCTGTCTTCCTCGTTGGTGTTGGAAGTGGGCTCGTACTCACCCTCGCAGGCGTATTCAAGGTATGCACTTTGTCCTTCGCTGCCGACTTCCCCTACTTCCCGCTTATCGTCATACCATGCAATACCATTGATATCGATCCTTTGTTCTTCCCTTTCCTCCCAAATTCAAATCACGCTAAACACTCCTCTTCTATTCGCAGGACATCCTCCTGATCACAGGCTCTGTACTCGTGTTTGGAAGCCCCATAACACCCCTCCAGGTTTTCGGGTACTCCATCGCCCTGGGTGGTCTCGTACTCTTCAAAACTAGTGGCGGAAAGTGAACACGTGCGACAACCTTTGTAGTACGCTCCCACCCACGCTTTGCTTCGCCGTCATGCTTTCGCTCTTGGACTCGTCTCGCCCTTTTCACGTCAGGCCCGGACCCCAACAAACACCCATAAAACAAACACCCTCCGTTCCTTCACCTGACCTCGTACACTCGCTCCCCACTGTTCCATATTCACGTCTGAAAGACCATATATAAGTATATAATCGTCACCACGCTATATATTCGCAACTAGTCGTCTTCGTACAACCCCCGCCATCGTACACTTACCGGTACATATACATCACGTACATCATGTTGGTCGTCACGCACTCCCCAGCAACCCCTCATCCTCCCCTCCCCCCTAGTCGTTACTTCTCCCCCCTGCGGTTGCTGTCCCGTCCAACCCACACCCGCCCGGCGCAGTGTGCCCTCCCTGATCCCGCTGTCTTCCTGATTCCGGATCCTGATTGATTCTGCTTCCTGCCGGTTGTAAATACCTCTTACCTGCTGAACACTCGTGCATATACACATACATTGACAGTCCACCCAGTACAGTATACTAGACCCTCGCCCCAGGATGCATACCGCGTACGCATGCCATAGAATAGAATGTTTATATATCCAGGCATGCTCCCACCATCGACGTCGACGCTACTTGATAGATTTCATGCACGTTAGGTGGCACCAGTCGCGCGAAAAAAGATAGACATACGCGACTTCCGAGATTCCCTCTAGCCGACTTGAACGACTGACCTCGTCATGACGTATCCGTACTAGTGACGCGCTCTACCACTGAGCTAAGAGGGAGGCTAATGCTACAACGTGTAACTAAGTTACTAATTTGATCCTGAACCTCAGTAGTAACTACAATACTAGTACACTAGTAGAATCACAGCGGCGCACACTACTCTATATAATCTACACTCTACACAACCTTTAATCTCTGTTTCACTAGGTCCCACCCGTGCAACGGGACGCATGCCACACCCAGCTCGTACACGCCCACCCCACGCGCCTCTGCCCTCCCAATATCGTCTTCCCTGCCTACACCGGAGCCCCGCCTGCGCCTCGTAGGCATGCGCACCACCGCCACGATGCGTGCTGCAAACACAGGCGGCTCGGGCTCGGGGACTGGTTCCACAACTTGAAGCTCAATGTCCACCGCCTTCGCCTTGGCATTTGCTCTGGCATGCTCTGCATCAGTCGCAAGCGCAAGCGCTAGTTCTGCGTCAGCAATCCCGGGCGTACTACCATCACCATCATCTGTATCGTCCACGCGCCTCCTGAGCCCAAGTGCTCGCGGAAGCCGTGCAAGGAGGGATCGACGTTGTCTTCGAGGGACAATAGTCGCCACGGCGGGCTGTGGCGGTGGGGATGTAGACCGCCTCTGGGCCGCGACGGCACGTGGGGTGTTCGAAGTGGAGACGGAGACCGCAGTGGTGCTGCTGTTTGCAGTATTATAAGTGTGTACCGTTTGATTAGTGTGCGCAGTGTACGCCGTGTCCATGGTCTGCATTGTGTCCACGGTGTTTACGGTGTGGATTGATGCCGAGGGTGAGGCCGGGCGCGCAGGTGCACTGACGGTGTTTGTTGGCGATGGCACAGTCGACGCGTTGGTGAGTATAGGCACCAGTGCAGGGCGCCTCGCGGAGCTCAAGCGGCGTGTATTTGATTTAAGGAGCTCCGTCGTGAGCGCAAGCGGCTGGAGGGAATCCATATTCAGTCAGCGCATAGCTCGCACACCGATATCCAAACACGCACCATAACATCCTCCCACCTCCCCTCTCCATCTGCCTCCCCCTTCTCCCAACCCCCCCTAACCCACACATCAAACCACGCCGGCCTTCGCTGCTCGATTCCCAGCGCGCGCCTCCCCTCGCCTAACCGGAACGTCACGCGCGCACGCCGATGGCGCCGCTGCACCGCTGCGACGCGCCCGCGCCACCACGCATACGCTCCCAATGCAGCGATGAAGGCGCCCAGGAAGCCGAGCAGGTAGTATGTTGCGTTGTCAGAGGCCCCAGCGTCCGAAGCCGGGAGCGGAAGCGGGAAGGGGCGTGGTTGTGTGGGTGGGACAGGGAGCGGGCGGGAGGATGTGGCCGGAGAGATTATGGATTTTGTTGTTGAGTTGGGCCGTAAGATAGAGGTCAAGGTATCTGTGCGATCGTGGGTGGATATAGATGTGGGGTCCGGGTTAAGCGCGAGGGATGCAGAGGGCGCGTCCATCGCGCGGTAAGCCGTGGTTTAGTGAGTGCCACGGAAATTTTCTATAACGGCAGGGAAGGCAAAGGAAGAAGAGGACAAAAAGTGCAGGCGCACATATGTTATATATGAATGCTCTGATATTCCTTCTCTTCGCTGAGATGCAGCACAGTAGTCCGAGTCTTGTACGCATATACAACCTGTAGTGATGGTGAGATGGCATCTGAGCACTAATGAAACAGTTTGAGGGCGTAGAGTGGTGTGCTGGGAGTGGGTCTAAGATGAGGCGAGCGCGGGATTTTTAGTGGCGCGGGGCTGCTTAAATTGACATTAGTTATCAGCTATTTCGCACTTACAGTTGCACTAATGGCCTCTCCTGGGCATGCCAGTGCGAATGATTAGTGTTGGTGGGGAGTGATACAAAACTTAGCGAAACGCAATATAGAATCTAAGGAGACTGCAAGCGCACTGGCGACTCACGATGTTTTAGTATGGGTTTGAAGAAATTTTATTTAAAGCTATTCGTAACGATACTTCGACGGTTATGCTGTCTTTGAGACCAGCTCGATATTGAGTGGTAACTGGGACACCATGGATCCCTTCACCCAGGGCGTCGATACCACAGTCATCTTCCACTCGATTTCCCTGGATGGTGAGAATCTGAACTGAGAAATGAGCGTAGACAGAACGACCTCTAACCGAGTTCAAGCTGTATAAGAGCCACGATTTCAAGCAATCAAGTAATATAACACGCACTCATTTCCAGCTGGGAGAATTTAAACCCAATGCATGCTCGTCCACCACCAAAGAAAGTCATCCTACATAAGTAGAAGTTTAGCACATCCAGTGCCTCTAGCTTGGATTTTTAATTGTGGAAGCAACGTACAAATTAGAATAAATCCCTGGGACCCGCGCGTCCGCCAACGCCTGCGGGAGAGGTGACAGCCAGCGTTCGGGCTTCCACTCGTGCGAGTCAGGGCCCCATAACGCCGGATCGCGATTTGCGTTCAAAATCGATATGAAGACTTTGGTGCCTTTCGGGATCATGATCGAGTGCATTTCGCGGCCGTCGATTCCTTTGATGGGTGCAGATAGAGGAACAGAAGCGTCCTGACGTGCTCTGGATTTTTTTAATAAAAAATGTTAGTAGCTATCCGCAATCATCATGGATGTGAAAGAACACACACTCGGGCCATTGTAGAAAAAGGCGGGTATCTGTGATAATGATATGTTTAGAAAACTTCCAGGAGCAGAATACAGTGACCCACTTACAGGCGCAAGGTCTCACGGCACACAGCGTCCAAGAAGGGAAGCGTAAGCAAGTCGTCGTATGACATATTATCTCCGTGCGTGCTGATAGCTTGTATGACCTCTGAGCGTAGTTTATCCTGCGCCTCAGGGTGCATTGAGAGAAGATGCAGAACGCGTGACAGTGCATTAGATGTCGTGTCAGTTCCAGCGCCGGTAAGGGTCCTGCCAGAAATCATTAGAAGGATTCCGAGATTCCTTGTGTAATTTACTCACGAAACCTACAAACCCCAGCCACCTTGGTTTAAATTCAACGATAATCATGCCAAATATTGCTTACCTGCGCTATCACCTCCTCGTCTGATAACCTGTCAACTTCTCTAGTTTCCGAATTGGCTTTAACTAAAGATAGGGTGCATGTTTGTAAGTTGATCAATTCATGTGGAGATTTACGTACCAAGAATGCTCATGATGTCTTTCCCTTGTTCATCCAAAAATTCAAAGGCACCACCACCCTTTTGTAGGACCTGTTTCTTGATCTCGACAATCTCAACCGAGGTTCGGTCGATGGTTTCAACGATATCTCGGAGTTTTTGGATTCTCTTCGAAGGAATAAGGTTCACAGCAAGTCTTCGGAGGCGCGGCGTGCCAATTTTGATGAGCTTTGGAAGTATGTATTCGCGAGAGATCGCAAAGGAAGAGATGGTGGGTCTGTAGATGTATGATTGAGCCTCACGAAAGCCCCTAGCAAGCATTCCAAGACTTACATGTATTGTTTGATTGCAGCGATGAATGGGTGCGGCGTAGCACCTTCGACTAACGTATCGAAGGAGTAGCCAAAGCCACTCCTTCCGATCATCTCCAAAGCTGCTCGGCCCATCCAATGTAGCACATCAACCTTTTATCATAAGCACTTAGGATTTGTGCAAACGTATATCGGTGCTCACCTCTTGTGGACCTTCGGCGACTTTGTCCTTCAGAGTCTTCACCATCTAGGTGACGTAAAGCTTTAGAGGAAGAGAGACAATCAATGATAGGCGGGGTCGTCTAGTACCTTTTTTGTAACATCGTGGAAAATGGGTACTGGTAGTATGATCAGCTTTGACTGGATAAGAAATTATGTAAATGCGTACTGACCCATATTTTTCATGTGGGCGGCCGAAAAAATTGAGTTCAGCATTTTCCGTTGCTTTCTATGTTGATCACCTAATTTAATTTATGTTAGATGAAAAGCTGCTGGACATTTGGAGGATGAGGTACCTAAAGTCGATATAAGGCCAGGACCAAAGGCGGTATGATTGCCACTAAGTGTCGAATTCTATTTAGATATTCAAATTGAGGAAGAGAAATCTCTCTCACGCGATGAACCCGTCTAACTCCTCGAAAATATGCTGGTCCTAAATTTGCCGTCAAAATGACTCGGTTTACCCTGTAGTACTATGCCAAACCTTGAGAATGAGATGTTGCATGACCTTTGAATCGAAGATATACAGGTGTTCCGACTAAGAAGGATATTAGCATTGCAGGCGCGTTTCATTCTATGTCTCTGACGTTGAATAGACCAAAGATTCGGACGACTCTACCATCTGCTCGAAAATGGCATCAGCGATAATTTACGATTTGAAGTTCGGTTGCGCACATTCTTCAGCAATCTTTTGATGGAAATCCCATCCATTGGGGTGAAACAATTGACCTAAATTACCTGGTGCATTGGATATAAGCCTTGGCTGTCTCATAACGAAGAATTTGCTTACCGGAGACGATAGATGCCGACCTTGGTCCAGGAATATTTGATACGTCCGACTTGAAGAATAACCACCGGAGTTTCCACGCTATGCAGGTGAATGCGCAGATGAGGAGGACCTTCAGTGCAGGGAAAGACATCTCAGCTAAGGCTCAGATGGTTTGACCAGGTGTCGCACGGTGCCTTTATATACGCTGTAACCACAGAACGAAGCATGGGAATGACGCCGGTGAGCAAAACGTGTGTACGTTTTTCGGTGGCATTAGCCTGGTGAGAGTGGTATGAGTCCGATGTCAATCGGACCACTATTTGAGTGTGGGTGTCCTACGTCCTAAGATGGTCAAAGATGGCTCCGTGGTAAGTCGAGACTATGTGATAAAAATGACATACTGCCCTGGACCCCAAGGGGCCCGCCGAAGGAGTCTTGATCTGTAAAACACCGCAGACCTGCAAGCAGCAAACAGTGACTGTAGTCCACTAAATCGGTATATGTCGTCCTGACCAGTAAAACTGTCGGATGATATAAAGGCAGATATTTATTAGCAGCCTTGGATTCTAATCGGAATCCATTCAAAGACTCGTCAGAGCAATTTTCACTACTAAATGTCGGCGAAGAGGCTTGCAAGAGTCAGACGCATGGGGAAGCGACTGTTTCGAGGGAGACGATTTTCCTATCAATGGTGTAAATACCAATGACTTGTTCGCAACACCTAATGCTTGGCATTTGTAGGTAGTGCTGCCGTCAGATGGATTTGCAATTGCGAGCGGGATTTACTGTGGCATGGTGCAGCTCACATTGCTGACAGCTATCGGTTTTCTTGGAGCTGCACTTCCACTCGCGGCCTTTCGTACGCACAAGGATTCAGGAATGGGGTGAAGAATCGCACGATATTCCAAGACTGCTTCTGTATTGATTCGGGTTGCTGATTGAGTTCAATGAATACCTACCGGAAGCTGAAGCATGTATAGGCTAGAGCCACGAGTCTTGAGAAAACGAGTCCAAGTCACGGTGACGTTTTGGTGAAGGGAATCAAGGAGTACGTGTTATGAACGAATAGGCATAGTGGGAGGGGATGGCCAAGAAGTGCGATGTAAGACCCAACACGACTGCGAGTGCACGACGGCATGTCCCGGAACTGAAGCATGCAGGGATCTATTTATCAGGTCGTCCCTACAGCTTGATATGGATTTAAAGGAAGATTTTTCGATGCAAGTCATAAAGAAACTTTGGACGCTTATGTGGCCTTTGACACCAGTTCAACATTGAGCGGTAACTGGGGCGTCGTGGAACCTTTCACCCAAGGCGTGGTTATCGTAGTCATTTTCCATTCGATTTCTTTGGATGGCGAGAACCTGAAGTGAGAAACGAGCGTAGAAAGAACGACCTCTGATCGAGTTCAAACTGTGTAAGAGTCACGATTTCAAGCAATCAAGCAAAAGAATACGCACTCATCTCCAGCTGGGAGAATTTAAACCCAATGCAGGCCCGTCCGCCGCCCAGGAAAGTCATCCTACAAAACCAGAGGTTGAGCAAATCTGCTTGCGGATTGTACAGTGTTTCAATTGCGGGGGCAACGTACAAGTGCGAGTAGATCCCTGGGACCCGCGCGTCCGTCAATACCTGGGGGAGTGGTGATAACCAGCGTTCGGGCTTCCACTCTTGCGAGTCAGGGCCCCACAACGCTGGATCACGGTTCGCGTTCGACACCGACATGTACAGTTTGGTGCCTTTCGGGATCATGATCGAGTGCATTTCGCGGCCGTCGAGTCCTTTAATGGGTGTAGATAGAGAAACAGAAGCGCCCTGGCGGGCTCTGCATTGTTTTAATTACAAAAATGTCAGCAGCGGTCGGGAATCATAATGAATGTGACACAACTTACACTCGGGCGACGATAGGAATAGGCGGGTATCTGGGATAATGATGCGTTCAGAAAACGTCCAGTAGTAATAGTACCGTGACCGACTTACAGTCGCAAGGTCTCACGGCACACAGCGTCCAAGAAGGGCAGTTTAACCAAGTCATCGTACAATATATCATCTCCGTAGGTGTTGATAGCTTGTATCACCTCTGAGCGCAGTTTATCCTGCACCTTGGGATGGGTCGAGAGAAGTTGCAGGATGCGTGACAGCGCATTAGATGTCGTGTCAGTCCCAGCGAAAGTAAGGCTCCTGCAACAAGTCATGTAAGTCGGAAGGATTCCGAGACTTATGAAGTTCTTTACTCACGAAACCTACACACGACAGCCAACTTGAGTCATAATTCAACAATAATCATGCGAAATATTCCTTACCTGTGCTATAACCTCCTCGTCTGATAGCCTATCAGCTTCTGCGGATACCGAATTGGCATTGACTGATAGATACATATGATGTTTGTTAGTTGATCGATTCAAGGCCCGTGGATATTTACGCACTAAGGACGCTCATGATGTCTTTCCCTTTTTGATCCAAGGATTCAAAGCCACCCTCCTGTGACGCTTTTTTCTTCATCTCGAAAATCTCAACCGAGGTTCGTTCGAAGGTGTCCACGATGTATCGCAGTTTCTGGATTTTCTTCGAGGGAATAAGAGTCACAGCAAGTCTTCGGAGGCGCGGCGTGCCGATTTTGATGAGCTTTGGAAGTAAATACTCGCGAGAGATCGCCAAGGAAGACAAGGTGGGTCTGTAAATGTGTGGTTGAGCGCCATGAAAGCTCATGAAAAGTATTTGAAGACTTACACGAGCTGCTTGGCTGCAGTGATAAATGGGTGCGGCGTGATACCTTCGACCAAGGGATCGAAAGAGTAGCCAAAGCCGCCCCTTCCGATCATCTCGAGCGCAGCTCTGCCCATCCAATGCAGTACGTCAAGCTATGGCCATAAGCATCGAGGGATTATGCAAAAATATCTTGGTAATCACCTCCTGTGGACCTTCGGCGACCTTCTGCTTCAGTGTCTTCACCATCTAATTGATATAATGTGTTAGACGAAAAGAGACAAGAAGCGATCATCTAGAACCTTCTTTGTAACATCATGGAAAATAGGTACTGTAAGCGTGATCAGTTTTGGGTTAATAGAAATTCGAATGTCTACGAACCCATGTTTCGCATGTGGGCGGTCGAAAAGATTGGGTTCAACACTTTCCGCTGCTTTCTATGTTGATCACCTGATTTACTTAAGCTTGATTTGCATATGAATGGTAGGAGGCAGCAGTACCTATAGTCGCTGTAAGACCTGGACCAAAGTTGGCGTAGCTGCCACTAAGCAACCAATTCTACTTCAATATTTAGGTTAAAGGGGGAAAATGTCACTCACGCAATGAATCCGTCTGACTCGTCGAAAATATGCTGATCCTGGATTTGAAATCAAAATACACCCATTGAACCTAGAACAGTGCGCCAAACCTTGAGAAGGAGATGTTGCATGACCTTTGGATCGAAAACATAAAGGTGTTCCGACTAGGAAGGAGGTCAGCATTGTATGCGGATTGCATGACGATGTGTCTGACGTTGAATAGACCGAAGATTCGGACAACTCTACCATCTGTCGAAAAATGGCATCAGCAATAGTTCACGATTTGAATTTGGTCCAGTCTACGCACATTCTTCACCAATGTTTTGATGGAAATCCCATCCATTGGGGTGAAAAAATTGACCAAAATTACCTGATACCTTGGATATGAGAATTTTTCGACTCCTGATAAGTGGTTCGCCTACCAGTAATGATGGACGCAGAACTTGGGCCAGGAATGTTCGATATATCCGACTTGACAAATAACAATTGTCTGATCTTCAATGCCATGCAGGATAATGCGCAGATGATGAGGGCCTCTAGTACAGGGAAAGACATCGTAGCTGAAGCTGAGATTATCCTGCTGTTTGTCGGTCTAGCCATTTATATAGCATCGCTGTAAACAAAATTAGTTCAGAAGCATGGTCAGGGCGGCGTCCAAAACACACGCACTTCATTTGGTGGAATTGGACCTGGTGGGAGCAGTACAACTCCTCGCAATTCAGACCAAGGTTGGTACACAGGGATCAGGCATTTGACAACGCAAGAAACTTGTCATACTCGATGTGGGTGTCACACGTCCTAAGATAGTCCAAGTAAAAATGCTGCAATCACAAGGGACCTGAAGGATTCCTTCCTTATAAGACAGTGCGGACCTGCAGGTAGCAAGCGCGCTGTGGAAGCCCGGCCTGGAGGTCAGGACCGTAGTTCAGTTATAAGATTATATCGTCTGATCCCGCAGAGTTTTCAAATCTAGAGGGCGAAGAGCACTTGGGGTCTAATGGGGTCTAATCGGAATCCAGTCGTCGTTATCGTCGTGAGCCCAGACCGAATGTGCATTTTCTCTTTCGGGCAAGAGCACGACTGATGTCAGTATGTACGACGCGAGGTAGCCCGGCCCTGGCCAGTGGTAATGTAATTTTCTCAGGAGATTACATAACGACCTCAATTTCAACTCGCAACCCCGCCCATGACCCTCAGCATTGATACAGGGAGATCCCTGGACCGTAAATATGCAAACGATGAAGGTCTACTTAGCGTAAGCCTCAGTAAAAAGCCTTTGTTTGTAGACAGTGGGTGACTTCCCGTAAGAAATCTGAAAGGTATCTGGAAAGGCTAGCAACGCCCAAAATCAAGTTTTGATGAGATCCCATCAGCCGATAGGATTTAGAAACGAATTTCTCGTCTGGGGAGGGGTCGGGAGGCCTCCCCAGACCAAATTTGAGCTTTTCAGACGCATAGCGACCGGATTAGCGACCTAATCCAGCAACGGCATTTCGGCTGATGAGAAAATTCTGCAATTAGAATTTTCCAGATTGCTTTCAGACCTTACGGGAAGTCACCCAGTCAGCAACAAGTCTTGCATCAGTGAAAATGGCCCGAAATTTTGGATTTTGGATCAATTTAGTCAGTATTTTGTCAAAACTCGTCAACCGCCAAGCTTGCCAAGCCAAGCAATTCTCTTGGCTCGTACTGCTACACAAAACTGCGTATGCAGCCTTGAGACTTGTGCAAATCAATCAGTGCACGTTTTTGTTGGACTATTTATTGATATCACTACTTTAACACGAGAATCAAGGAATTGATATATATTAATTCTTTTTATTACTATAGAGTGGGCAGATTACTACTAAGATAAGTCCTTGTCCTTGCACCGACATGTCTGAAAATCTCCAAGTTCAATTTTCAAACTCCGCACCAAACTTTGCCACGTCATCCAAGCACTTCTGTCACAAACAGGTATATCTTTAGATATACTTGAAAAAATATACAATGAGTTTATTATTGCAGTATAACTTTGCAAATACCTGAGGTA
>JABCKI010006044.1:0-16827 GCA_018282025.1 Sphagnurus paluster
GTTAGAACTCACAAATTGAGGTTGGTGTAGAATATCTTGCAGGAGGATGAAAGCATATTAGAAATGTGAAAGCAACCAAGAATGATAGTTGAACTCACCCAGAGTCATAGACCAAGTTTGCCAACTGCCAGTCTGAGCAATATCTGCAGACCACAACCTGAGCCATCCAACAGACAAGGATAGACACCTACAGACACTGGCCTGGGTTAGAAATAGGCATCAATGCAGTGGTGCAGAAGCCAGTAGAGTTGAAGAAGCAATGAAGTGGGCAGTGCTGCAGTCGGTTATTGAGAGGAAACGAACGTCCGACTGTTCGACTCGGACCACGTGGCAACGTTTGGCGCGGAGTTTGAAAATCGAACTTGAAGATTTTCAGACGCGCCGGTGCGCATGCAAGGATTAGGACAAGGCCTTCTTTATAGTAATCTGCCCACTCTATAGTAAGAAAAAGAATCAATATATATCAATTCCTTGGTTCTCGTGTTAAATTAATGAAATAGTCCAACAAAAATGCGCACTGATCCATTTGCACAAGTCTCGAGGCTGCGTCAAGGCTGCATACGCAGTTTTGTGTAGCAGTACGAGCCAAGAGAATTGCTTGGCTTGGCAAGCTTGGCGGTTGACAAGTTTTGACAAAATACTGACTAAATTGATCCAAAATCCAAAATTTCGGGCCATTTTCACTGATGCAAGACTTGTTGCTGACTGTCTACATACAAAGGCTTTTTACTGAGGGTCACCGGTCAGGGTAAATCCTTATACCTTTCTTATTTGCCCTCGTATCCGGATTTTGCTAAAAATATGCTATAGTTCCGTGTCACTCCGGAGATGAACTCATGATCGTCGACCGGCCAGGGCATCTCCGCGAGGCACCCCTTCAGCACCTTGGTCGCTGGCGCGTATGGGCTGCAACTATGTCGCCGTGGTGGACACCTTCGATAGTGATACTATATGCCATGATAAGCGCCCCAGTATCTCAAGTGTAACATTCGTTAAGGAGGATCAAGTATCCGATTTGGATTCCTAATAAGTTTCTCATAATAGAAAATTTACATCAATACTTCATTTTACTCAATTCAAGCTCTGTGAGCCGGCGGGCGACGTAGTTGTGAGCAGAAAGCTCCTTGGTATCCCACTCCTCCGACGGGCCCCACAGCAACTTAAATTTCTCCTTAATATCTTCGTCCGGGTTGGGGTTGATCTCGGGGTGAGTGTCCAGCAAGCTGTAGACGGCTCTCCAGCCGCTGTTCAGCGCGCCCGCGACCCACCTACAAAGATGATAGTGTTTAATCTACCAGTCCAAGTTGAGTGGGAAAAAGGAGCGTACCCGTGGAATGAACTGGTTGCGTCACCAGCAAAGTAGAGGCGCTGCTCTTTAGATCCAGGCTGGGTCAGATATGGGTAGGTCTCCTGGAACTGACCAGGGCCGAATTGGCAGAACGCGCCTTTGACGGGGGGTCAGAGATCGTTTGCGTTTGCGTGCTTCAACAGTCAAGACTTACCAAGCTGGAACGAGTCGCGATACCAGTCCCACGCATGGTAGTCTTCGAATTCCTTCCAAATGTCGTCGACCTTGACACCATGCAAGTCGGCGAGATCCCGCATGACGAGGTCGAGGAGGACGTTCTCCTCGGGCGTTCCACGGCCCTTCATCAGGCCACCCAGGCGCTGGGAGTCCTGCATGCCGTTGTACGAAGCGATCATGCAATTGGACCTCGCGTGGCCGGGATGTGAGTCGTCGGGACCGTATGACGGGTACACGACGTCGCGGATCGGAAGATCTGTAGACGACTGGCCTCCGACGATCTTGAGATCCTCCCACCAAGGCCTCTTGAACTGTATGCCGACCTTGATGGACGGCGTGTACGTGAGCTGGCGCATCGCGTCCCGCTGCCCGTTTGAGAGGTAGACATCCTTGAGGTTGACCATTCGCAGGCAGGCCAGGGACATGGTGGAGATGACGTAGGCGTACTTCTTCTCAACTTGGGAGATCGCGAGCTTGCGAGGGCCGCCGGACAGGTCGAAGGTGACGGTGATGCTCTTCCCGTCGTCGGTCTCCCTCATCGCGATAGCGCGGTGGTTGAGTACTGGTTTAGTTGTGATCTTTTCTGTCATGTTCCTGTGAAGGATCTCTGACCCTCCGCTGAGACCCTCGTGAGCATTCTGACAGTATATTAAAAAGTGGCGTAAGGAACTCACTCGAAACAAATCCAGTCGATCTGACGACCTTCATAACGTGGGTCCATAAATACCAACGATGCCAAGATAGTTTCCGTCAACGCTGCATCAAAAAGACCAGTACGCGATTCCATGGTCTCCATCCATTTGATCACGCTGTACGGCACCTTTTTGACAAAAGTTAGATAGCTGGTGATCGTGTGTCCATCGAGTTCCTTGAGCTTCTTGAATGCAACGTCAAAGCTATTGTCGACAAAGAGCTGGCGGAGGTCGCCCAGGTACTTCGTCCACAGGACGTCAGATCCTGCGTCAACATAAGAATCCGGAACATTTCCGTCGTTGGACTTGCTAACCCTGAAGATATCGTCCTCGTTGGGCGTGGCCTTTTTGATCGCTTGAGTCACCGTAATCCCGTTGTAGCGCAGAAACGCGTTGTCGTTGGCGCGGATGTACTTTATCGTCTGCTCTTGGAGCCCCAGTCTGTTGTAAGCGAGATCAAAAAGACGTCGCACGAAAGAAGTATCTGGGTAGCGCATGGCCCCGACGTCCTGAACGAGAATGAGTATCGAAATATAAGCGTATCAGAAAAGCGATCACTGACATAGTACTGATACTTCCCTTGGTTCGTAGGGAAATTGTGGGTGAACAGACGACCACCAATACGCGGGGATCCCTCCAAGATCTCGTACTTAATCCCAAGAGAATCAAGCATCATGGCGATGTAGAGGCCAGATGCACCGGCCCCCAAAATCCCAACAGGCAATGTCGGAGAAGGATATGTAGGCGGCTCGGGGATAGGAGGTAGTGGGTAAGGCAGATCAAGATCTGGGAATGGGCCAGGAGGGAATCCAGGATCCTTTGGTCGCTTGGGAGGACGTACTATGGACTCAGAGGATAGGCTAGGGTCGTGAAGGGATGTGCTGGGCAGATCGTGAGGCAGAGCGTGCCCACTGGCAGGGGGACCATCAGGGAAATCCCATTCAAGTTCTGAGTCAGGTACATTGGGCACGTTTCGAGGTGTGCGTATATAAGGTTGTACGAAATGCCTGATAGCATCCTTTCCTAGACTGGAGAGAGGATTGTCGATGTTTTCGGGTGGTGAGGACAGGCTGACATTGGTAGCAGTGATAAATTCTGGAAGAGACATGGCGTCGGTTTGAACATTCGCACCGGAACTGGTGAGTTTAAATAAAAATTTACACGTCCCGGTGGCTTGACTGTATGTGGAATGATTTAAATCTGAGGGCGCCTAAGAATTCGATCTGACCACGGGTTCTCTATTTTCGTTCCCCAAAGGCAGGGAGAGGGTTCTGCGATGTGCTTCAGTTTTTAGTCAGCCGCGTGATATCAGTTTGTGGGGCTTCACAGTGCTCTTTTGCAGTCAATTAAGATAGAAATAATTGGATGAAGCCTACTGAACGGGTGTAGTGAGGAAATGTGACAGAAGGAATAGCTCACAGAAGGAATAAGTCGTCATCTGACTGAATCATTAGCGGCAAACACCCAAACTTTGGTCCAATGTTGCTCAACTTCGAACGCGCAGGCTGATGGCATATTCCACGCTTCTCCACGAGACTCTGTTACTATCAGTCATGAGATCGCCACATGCTAATGCTACCGCGTCCGCTCCACAGTACGATTCACGGGGATTAATTGAAATCAATTGAAGAAGCCTAAACCACGGCCGCGGTGAGGAAATGTCACAGAAGGAACAGGTTGTCATCTGACTGAAAGACTGAATCGTCAGCGGTATTCACCCAGACTTTGGCTCAGTGTTGCTCAACTTCAACTTCGAACGCGCACGCTAACGGCATATGTATTGAATTCTCCTCCACGAGGCTCCGTTAGCGTCAGTCATGGGACTGTGACATGGTAATACTACTGTGTCCGCTCCACCTCGAGGTGGAAGTTCCTCGTTATGCAGCACCCCGTGCTTAAGATTCTATGAGGGGATCATTAGGTAACGCGACGCATACACACAGAGTGGTCAAAACGTACGCGGTTTTTGGGATCAGACTTGACTTTTCCACCACTGGCAGTAGCGTACGCGGCATCGATGTCATCATTGGATACGTAATCATGATAAGCAAAGGTCGAGCATATTGCCGCCAATACGCAAGTACACCCACCTGCACACTGTTAGAGATGGCGCATCAAACCTGCGTCAACATTAGCCAGCGGCGAAGACAAAGAACTCCAGGAGCACAGGTGCACTATCACAGGAATGCGTCAGTAAAGCAGGGTATATGCGGACACTGTGGAGACGTACTGAACTGGGTAATGACGGACATCTCGGTTGTGAATGTAAAGCTAAGCACCTAGTCCCAGTGCGGCTTGAGGACAGTCACCAAGAGAGACTTGATGTAGTTGTGCGGCGGGGCTTTGTTTACTGTCGCCGGACGCTGTAGTGAAAACGTTGGCCGTCAATCATACATTGACGAGGAAAACTTGACAGAAACTCACACCGTAGTCTCATATGTATTTTGCATCGCATCTTTGCACCAATAGAGTGGAAACGCGACGCCCATCGTCTGCGTCATGCTGGGCGGGTCGTGGGCGGTGCGGGCAGAGAGAGGGGGGCAGGGACGGGAGCTTCGGATGAATTTGTTGTGATCTGTATGTGTAGCGTTGAGCGCACTACGGCAGGAATGCATCAGTAAAGCGGCATATACGCGGACGCTGTGGAGACATACTGAACCGGGTGACGACGGACATCTTGGTTGAGAAGCCAAAGAAAGATCAGTGCTTCGGCATGATCGAAAAGTTAGGGACGCGGGCATTCGTGGCGGCGAGATTCAATGCAAAGCTAAGTACCTGGTTGCAGTGCTGCGGCTTGAGGATAGTCTCTTCTCGCGCCAAGAAAGGCTTGATGTAGTTTTACGGTGGGGCTTGGTTGTCGCCTGACGCCGTGCCTGTAGTGAAAGCGTTGGATACAAAAAAAGTTGACGGAAACTCACCCCCTAGTCTTGCCTACTAGACACTGCATCACCCAATACCTCACACCGATCCACATCCGTAGCACCGTGCCGCCTATCATCTTCTGCATTGTGTTGGGCGGGTCGGGGGCGATACGGGAAGAAAGAAAAGGGCTGCGAAGTGAGCTTCGGATGGATGTGTCATGATCCTTTTGAGGCTTGTACAGGGGAGCGCAGCACGAAAGAGCTGACAACGGAGACGCGACCTTGCCCCGGGTTGCGATCTAAGCCTGCGTTTACGTGTCCCAGCTGAGCCGATGGCACAGAAGAATTTGGTGGTGAATCGCGTCGAGGAGGGAAGGATGATCGGCGAGGGTTTCTGGCAAGTATGAAGTCCCATTTTGAAGTAGTTTGAATGACACTACCTACCTATTCCATCGACATAGAATATAGATTCAAACTATCCAGAGCCTATATTCGAATAGAAAACGAGCATTCAGAATCAAGAGAGTCATGGAGACGATGGGGTAAGAGGACAAGAGCCATCGCCATGTGGCTGTGCAACGATGGCTCTTTTGTCGAACCCTCAAACTCCCTTGAGCTTGCACATCTGGGTTTATGATGCAGTTGTAATCCTGGAAAAACATCCAAGATCTTATTACTGCAAAATAACGTCTATACTTGGTCTTCTCTTGCATTGACACATCCTGTTATTTCTCTTGGATATGCACCCACAGATGTCCCTGGCCTCTTGATTATATTCTTTTATTTTCTCCTGATCTCGTAGCCTTGTTTCTCGAATACAATAACTAATTTTTTGTTGTCTCTGTCGTCGATGGCAATTTGCATGATATAAATTGTCAAGCGAAAAGTCCTTCCCATATCGATCCTGCACTCGGAAATCCACCATTATCCCAAACCAACTCTTCCCTTCACGACATGTCTACATTGAATTTAACCGTCTGGCGGACTGCCCTCCCGCGATTACAATGGCGATGTGTCGATTGCTCGAATGAATCATGCACTATCACATGGGAGAGCTCCGAGGTAGCAACCGTTCCTTTCAACGAGGCTATTCCACTACAAGTTATCCCTTCTACACTCACGGTTATTTTGAATTCCGAATACTCTACGGACACCCTCACCGAAAACGACATGACATCTCTCGCTGGGATGATTAAACACCTCAACCCGGCAAGACTGTCCTTGCGTGGCTTCCTGGTGGATGTCAGTATCCTTCTTTGACACTTCCCTTCAGCCTCTCTTCATCCCTAGAAGCCCTGTCCTTCGAATATGTCATCCCAGCATTCGTCAATATACATGGGCTGCGTTGTGCACCTTCCGCCAACACCTGTAGCTCGATCTCCCGTCTAGTTCTAGATAATTTACCTTCTGTGTTATTTTACACTCGATACATCCTCTTGCTTTGAAACACACTTAATCGACCGCCTAACTGGTACATAACGGCCAGGCTACCATCTACGCCATATGTGATTAAAAATATTAACAATGTAGCATCTTCAAGGGTTGAATTAAATTCTGGTTCTTGTACCAGTTGAGTTGCGACAAAGACTGACCTGAAGATCCCTGAGAACTTACAGTTTAGGGGCGATCTGACTGTAATGCAAAGATTAATGTGACACGAGGTACTCAATAATGCCTCATACAGCTGTAATTTAGGCGCAGCTTGAAACAGAGGAACACGCTACGGGGACAACGATAGGCGTCGACGCGCGTCTTGAAAGAAAGGTTGTTCATTATCCGCGTGATTTGATAAGGGCGCGTCGCCGCCAGAAACGACGTCACTGACTGCCTCTGATTCTCCCACCATGGATGTTGTTCGTCTGACCTATCCTAACGCTATCCCTAGCCTGTCCCAAAGCATTCCGGACTTGCCGTCTTTGGGGGACCTCGATACCAATACCTCGATCCACGCTGGTCACCTCAAAAATGCCAAAACGGTGCTTGAACAGCTCAAATGGACGGGTAGGGTATTATCAAAACCGCCTCATCTCGATTCTTGAAATTTTTTGTACAGAAACGCCCATCAATCCCGACGTGACTGAAGATATGGTGCTGAGTGCAGAACTCAGGCTCCAGGCGATCAAACATGCTCGTATGTTCTTGCTTTCGCGTCCTTGTCCTCTTTATTAAACAGTTCCTTAGATACGGCAGAAATTTATGGACCTGGCTTGATGGGCGAGATAACAACTATCCAACGGCACCTGGGCATGCTATCAGCGACGATGTCCGCGCCATCAAGGACAATATACGCACCATCAAGGACGGTATATGAATCACCATGTCCATCCAGATTAACTACTTCCTCACCACCTCACCTTACGCGTAGCTCTTTTAGGAAAAAGGCTTTGTACTTTAATTATTATTATTCAGGCTTCTGTATTGCCGTTATCGTGTATTATTCCAGCGCAATCGACGTATATGTTCAAATTGCCGAGGGGAAGCGCATATATGCAGCTCGAACGCGCATGGACTGGTACCAGCAACTGATCCTCGACCGATGATTCAATCCACGGTTGCAAACGACGCCGTTGAGCTCGACGTCAACGCGGACTGCCGCGTATCTGCCAAATCCGTCGCGCCAGTCTACCTCGATCACTACCATATGTCTTTCTAGTACTGGTCGGCCCCCGTCGAAGAGCTCGTGCCCGTCGAAGAGGGCCAAGGTGTGTGTGCTGCGTCCGGCGTTGCGAAGTCCAGCATTTGGAAGAGAAACGGAGTTTTCCAAGCCTAGAGTGGCAGTATAAGCATATAGAGAATTATTTAGGCCCCAAAGGGAGCATGGAAGTCGATTAGGATGAGCGAATAGAGTTGAAAACGGACGCAAAGCAGAGAGCAAGATGTGGCGCAAGGGAAGAAATGGAAGAGCGACTAGCTACATGGATGATAGGGCGAACTTGGAGCGGCGAGACGATATTGATTTTTGAAGGCGCATAAAAGGGCCTTCATGAAGGTAAAGAAATAGAGAGAGGTAAAAGAAGGGGGCAGGGGCCGCGGGAACAATAGAACTGGCACTGCTAATCCTAAATGCGCGGGGTAGATCAGGGACGAGAAAAACAGGGAAATTCAAAGGAAATTATCAGGAAAATAAGCAGCTCCACTTTGAGAGCGCTAGTCCTCGTGCGACTTGAGCTGCTCCAGTACAGATTCATTTAGGGGCGATCTGAATCATTTTTCGCGAGGTCCTGCAAGCCTACTGCATACTTCACGAGTTAATATATGATGTAGCGTAAATGAATAGAAGGGCAGAAGAAAATTCACCTGAACACAATGAGGGCACTCCCCGGCGCGTCGACTCGGGAGATAAAAATGTGGGCATGTGACTCATTTGTTTGGCAACAATAGCGCGTCGACCCGATATCTTCTCTACTCCTACCACCATGGCTGCTGCCCCAACTTACCCTTTCGCAATCCCCAGTCTATCTAAAACTGTGCCAGACTTACCAGCCCTCGGCGATCTGGACACCCACGTCTCTATCAACGCCGGCGACCCGATTGACGTCGCCCATCTGAAAAACGCCGACTTAGTTGTCAGGAAACTCATTTCACAGCTCAGTAGGACTTTCATAACATAGCCTTATCTCATTTGCTGATCTTTCCTGTACAGATGCCCCAGAAGACGCAGGTGTCACTGCAGATATGGTGGAGAGGGCGCAAGTAAGGCTGCACGCCATTCGCGAAGCACGTATGTACTTGCTCTCGCCTTTTTTTCCTTTTTATTTTTTACGCAGCTCTGTAGACGCTGGGGTAGCTCATGCACCTGGTATCATGGATGGTATTACAGCAATCCGCCGCGAAATCAGCATCATCAAGGAGGACGTCAGGACGATTAAGGAGGACGTCAGGACGATCAAGGAGGACGTCAGGACGATCAAGGACCATGTCAGTACGATCAAGGAAGACCTCAATTTCAACACGGCTATGAGATTGAACCACGGAATAATTAATAGAAATAAGCGAAACCATCCAAACGTCGAACCCCTACGAAAAACAGTATGTTTTCTTTGTCTGCCGATCGACTGCCTCCTCACCACGTCCTAGGTTCCAGGACACGATTTAAATCTTTTATCCAACATCATAACTCAAGCTGACCGACGAGGGCTGCAGGAACCTGCTGAGCCAGCCCCTATCGGGTCCGTGCCGGAGAATTTCAACCGGGACCTCTCTACCTACACAGGGAGAGACATAGCGAAGCTCATTTTTTTCTACAACTTGGACTTCGGTATCGTGCAGGGAGATGATGCCGAGAAACGCGATATAAAAGTCTTGGAGTTCTTGACTTGCCACTAGTTTTCACTTACTGTTTATTATTATTATCAACTGTTTGATTGTCTGTGTTAGTGTATGAATTCTTGTCTTGTTCAAACCAACGAAAGGGTGCGCGTATAGGATGAGTACGAGCAGGCACTGGCACCATGCTTCGAGCTCACATCTTCCCATCAATTTACTGGGCAGATGTAGACGGACCCGTCGAAACCTGGACTGCAACATATCCACCAAATCGGCCGTAACGAACAGGCTGCCATTACCCGCGGTCACCTGGGACGGCTCGCGCCACTCGATGTCGCCCACTAGTACGGGTCGACCCCCAATGTAGATTGTGCGCCGGTCGATTCAGTCCTTGCATGTGCTGGGTTGGGCGTCGTGTCTATGAATACCGGCCTTTGGAAGAGCATGGGGGTTGGGCAAGCGTAGACTACATAGAATAAGTGACAGGCTTGGGAAACGGGAGGTATTTATGTAGTTGGAAGCCAGAAAAACATAGCGAGGGGTTTGAGTTGACAAATAACAGGGAAAGAGCAAGCAAAGATGAGAAAAAAATGAGTGAGGGCTTACCAGTAGGTCTAGAAACACAGGGGCAGCAGCATCATATACGCAAGGATATAGGTAGAGCCAGTATATAGAAGCCATGCAGGCGGAAGAAGGGGATAAAAATGAACAGCGCGATGTATTATAGAATAAAAGTGGTAGATTTTAGCATGGAAGTCGATTATGATGAAATAATAGCGTTGCAGAACATAGAAATGGAGGACGCAAAATAGAAAGTAAGTTGTGGCGCAGCGAAAGGAATGGATGAGCTACCAGCTACATGAAAGGTAGGGCAATTTTGAAGGAGCGAGAAGATATTTATTCTGTAAAAAGGGGCGTTGGAAAGGTAAATCGGGGTAGAACAGGAGCGAGGGCAGTTCCAACAAGATCATGCTATCTCAGTTTGCGCCACCAGGGAGCTTGGGCGGCGGGTCATGGAGGTATGAGGTGAAGCACATGGACTAGCGTTTTTATTTCCTGGGAAATGAGGCGGTAGAGTAGCGTAAATCTGCCCGCGCTGCCGATAGCAGCTATGAAAATGCCCGAGATTAGTGGCAGGGAGTGGTAAAATATCACCACCAACGCCATGTGTAGCAAAATATTTAACCCTGTAGATTCAAAGAAAAGCAAATAAAATACTGGTTCTTCTGCGAGGTGAGCTGCTGTGAAGATAATTCATTTAGGGGAGATCAGTTACAGCTTTTGTTAATATATTCTAGTATCAATCAATAGAAGCAGAATAACACGTACATGGGGACAATGAGGCTACTAACGAATAGCGCGTCAACCCATAATCCCTCTTTACTCCTATTACCATGGCTGCTGCCCCAACGTACCCTTTCGCGATCCCGAGCTTATCCCAAACCGTCCCAGCCTTACCAGTTTTCCACAATCTGGATACCAACGTAGCCATCAACGCCGGCGACCCAATCGACCCCGCGCAAACGCCGTGTTAGTAGTCAACAAATTGAGAGCGCAGATGGGTAGGATTTTCATAGAATCGCCTCGTCTCATTTTTTGATCTTTCTTCAATCTTGTACAGACGCACCTGAAAATCCGGTTGTAACGTTGGACATGGTGGAAAGGGCCGAGCTTAGGCTACTTGCGATCCGTCAAGCTCGTATGTCCCCGCTCTCGCCTTTTTTTCCTTTTTATTTTTAACATATTTCTGTAGATGCTGGGGTTGCATATGGCCCTGGCATTATGGATGGTATCGCAGCGATCCAGCGCGACATCAACACGATCAAGGACGACCTCAAGCTCAACAACGCCCTGGCGCTCAACCACGCAGTGATTGGGCGCAATCAGCTAAACCAGCCAATAGTGGAACCCCTGCGGAAGACGGTATTTTTTCTTTTTTCCTACCTGATCAACTGCCCGTCTCACTGACTGCCTTCTAGACACCCGGTCACAAATTCAACCACCCAATCACCATTACTACCGGAGCTGACCGTCAAGGCCTTCAGCAACCCCCTCAACCTGCAGCCATTGGCGACGTGCCAGTCAATTTTAAACAAGACCTGTCGACATATAATAGAAAGGATATAGCCGAGATGATACTTTTCTATAACATTGACTTTGGTATCATATTGAATGACAATGTCTCACAACGTCGCGACAAGCTGACTAGGTTCTTCACGGAATACTAGTTCCTAGTTAACTTTTTCTTATTTTTATTGTTCCGAATTTTGTAGCACTAGTGATTTTGTAACACTTGTGGACAATTGAACATGCATCCTGGCCTGATTCAAACTGACGAAGTTGTGAGCATACAGCTTACTTGGGCATGAATATGGGCTAACAACATGCTTCGAGGTCACGTCCTCCCGTCAGTCTCCCGATCGGCGCGCACTTGCAGTCGACGCGGAACCGTTCACCGTCGGACACAGCGCTGATTGGTGGGTCGAGGCACCCTAGGTGGTATGGTGCATCACACTATGATCGTACCTAGTTAGCTGCAGCTAGGCGTAGGTAGGGCTGAGTATATGCATACCTTGTCGCACTCGAGCAGCAAGTCTCCCTCCCCGTTCTCCTTCCCGCACCTGACGCTTAGTAGCGGTGGCTCGATCTTTTCCGGGTGCCGCGGTGGGTCTGACGTCTTGTCGTTGGCCCTCACGAGCAGCACTATCTTGTTCTGGCCGGCGGCGATGTTGCAAAGGGGCTCAGTATCGCGGACACAGCCGAAGGAAAGCGGGTCTTACTTGAAAACACTTCGTCGCGCTCTTGGGCTCCGCACGGCCTAACCATAGCGCCACATTCTGCCCCCACGACACGGTCACGACGGTGTCGTCGTCGTCCGGGGTCAGCGCCCAATGGGTGACGGTGCCTAACTGCGCGAGCCATAAAGCCTTGCTTGTATGACTCGGAGCGTTGATTATGGTGAGCCCGAAGACCCCTCGCCACTATTCTTCCACTATGCGACCTACATCAGGAGGAGTCGAAATATAAAATAAGCGGCGCGCCTTGGACGCCATCCTGTACATTCCCTGGTTGTCGACGACAGAACTGCTCGAGGACACTGTGGCGATGTGTCAGCCCATCGTGGTCACCTGAGGAGTCGGAAACTATCGCAGCGTCAGATCATGACCAAGTAAAAGAGCGATAAACGCACCTGCGGGACGACCTTGGCTTTGAGTATCTCGACCTGATTACCCAGTCGGTGTGGACCAGGGTGATGGGGATATCGCTGATCGACCGGAGGATGTAAGCTTCGAGAAGGCCTCTGAATGTACCAGTTGGACGTAGAATGACATACGCGGTCAGTTGGCACCACGTGGGTCGGAAATTTTCTTGAACTGGGTCCTAGTTCGAGAATCCAGGAATCTTCAGAGAATTCATCGTTCTTCAGGGTCTCGTTATGATCTGACCAGCGTGCAAGGTTTCGAACACTCGATATCCCGATCGCTGTAGCCCCGCATGTGCGCGCTAGCTAGGCTCACTTGGCTCAGGACTCCAGGTAGAAGTTATAGCGTTTATATAATCGGGGTTTAGTCTAGTTGCGGGCACTGATTCGAAAGAAATTAACGAGCAATCCCAGAGAAATGGATGGAGGATGATATACCTTCTGAGCTCCGAGTCCGCGCATTCAGCTCGGCTTAGATACTCTCCTGCATATACCCACCACCCTTCGGTCGAAGAAGCCGCGGTATCGAGGTTTCGTGGGCTCTGTTTAGACGAGGCGACTGAGAGCTGGTAATGGAAGGGCTCTGACTTTTCGATCGCGTCCTGGCGCAGATGAAGGATCTATGCAAGCGAACATTCTCGAAGAAGGGTGGGAGGACGTTCAAGTCGTTTTGAAATCGTCTTTTTGGTATCTTGCGCTAGCTCGGGTCCATACAGAAAATGACGGGATCCAAGTCCAGGTTAACGTTTTCTCGGCGATAAGAGGGTGGTGGTGGGAGATCAAGCTTTCAAGCCTCAAGTGTACGCTTTCTTTGAGCCATAAGAGGCTGGATTAGCTGTGAGTGGAGAGCTCGAGGAAGAAAGGTTTTCATACCTGATCGATACCCGCATAAATGGAAGCCACGTCGCCGTCTCTCGAAATCTTCCGTCGGGAAAGCCGTCTTTCATGCAACTATTTGCGCTCCAGGTGTCGATAACCTGCCTGGTACTAACAAAGACGGGCTGAGATGTACAGTTTCTGCGTCACTGCAGGATACACAAGGAAATCAGCACCCACATAAACGCAAGCCCGTTTGTTAAATGCTTACTTACCTGCATAAACGCAAGCCCTTTCGTTAAATGCTTACCTGCTCCCCAAGTCGTACCCTTAACCTACGCTATTCCAAATCTTTTATGCGAGAATCTGCGCGTTGGAGACCACTACTGAGTCGTGCAGTTTTGTATATAGATTGCGATAAACTTCTGCACCTGGGATCCCTCAATATCCCTTCGTGGTCGAACCAGATTCGAAGGTCATCCCCAGTGTATGTTTTTCCCGAGAAACAGATGATTGAGGCCCTATGACAGGATACAGATGGTGAAAATCTCGGGATGCTGTCCTGCATGGCCGTCTATGGCCGTCGCCGACCAAAGTAGTCGCCTCACGTAATCCCATTGATCGCCGATGTAAACGATGACCAAGTGTGTTTGCTCGTTGTTCCGAACGGCGAGCAAAGTGAAGCCTACTCTTCTCGTCTATCGTCGGGGCAAGTTCACTGCTTAAAAAACCATGAGTGTCCGTCATGATAATAGATATTCAAGTTCTTGGGCACCCCACGAGACAGTTTTCGTCCCAGCATGCGACTGAAATGCTGCACGAACATAATATATATCCTCAAGCACGGATATATTCCCCACCTTCTCCCGAGGCCTTGCCACGGCCCTCTCCCTCCGAGTCCTAGGTTGTCTGCCCGCTTGGGGGTACACTCATAGTGACATGAAGACACAGGATCAGTGTATGCACCGTGGCAGCGTTATCATTATTGTAAATCTACCCTTTCAAGTGCCCCTTGTCTAGTGGCACAGCGTCACAATGATATACGTGCAAAGTGATACGCAAAGGCTTCTGTGTGCCCTTGAGCTCGTTCGACCCGAGTCCCAGGATTATGAAATAATGTTTCCATGAATTTTTCCTCCTCGAGGCGTATGCAGTCTTTGTGTTGACGGTGCTTTCCAGCTGTTTCTATGTCCTGCAGTGTGAGCTTGACCCCCGCGATCGACAACACCTGATCCTATGTAAATATTTCTGGACTGATTGCACGAGAGGGATAAAATTCAGTGACAACTCACACTCACAGTCGAGGTCCAAATATTCTATATTCCCGTGGGCAATGTGGAGTTGAAGGCGAGCGTTTTGAGAGCACTTTTGCTCTAGGTTCGACGCCATGGACCTGCATCGCGGTGTAAAAACTATGTGTTTCGCACCGGCGATGCAGGTCCACGGAGTCGAACCCTAGAGGCCCATAATACTAATAGGCAAAGCCCTGCGTATCGCCGCCCATGCGCACTAATGGAGACCCATCGAGTTGAGGAATGGGACGAGCTGGGCGAATGTCAATCAGGGGTGAAGAAAAGGAACAAGGAACTACGAATGCGTTGTTGCCCGCTCCCGTGGAAGCGCGCCACGAAAGCATAGTGTACAGATTGTCGACTCCCAGGCGAAACCCCGAGCCAGAAGACATCGAAAGCTCCTTCAGGCGACATGCAGGTCCTCTTCGATGCGTCGCAGCTGGTCCTGCGCACGCCACAGTGCTGTCTCAAGGCTCTAGATCGTTTCTTCAAAGGCGAAGTCATGGAGCGACCGCTTGCTGTGGTGTGTGAATAACACGTCGACGGTGTCGCTTGGCAGTGTGGAGCTCGGGGAATCTTGCATGGAGGTGAGTTCGAGGAGTGATTGTGTCTTCCGTGTCGTGTTGGCGGAGACATTATGGCCAGAAACGCCGCCTTAGGAGACCGTATGGCCGGTATATCATGCTGCTGGCCGGGTAAGTGGAGCAAGCAAATAAAACTGAACGTGTACACATACAAAATGTAGACAGCGGGGGTGTGCTTTCACGCGCCTCCTTGCTTCCTTGAAGCTTCAACAACCCTATATCAACCATGTCGTGCTCGCCATCCTCCGTACAGCCTTGGATACGAGGGAAAAGTATCACGCATCCCCCAAGCGCGAGCTTACACTAGTGGTGAACGGTGAGCTACATGCTTAGAGACGCCCCACAGCGTTAAACCTAGACTTGGAGCAAGAATTTCTCGTCGAAAGTCGGGTTCAACGAATGAGGAATCATATGTGTGCGCGACCACGAACGGATCCATATCGCAGCCAGTGCGTGTCACTGCCCAGCCCCATTTTTAGCTCTCCCATACCAGAGGAAAACGAGCAGAAACACGCACTATTTTCAAGCTTTGGTAGATCTTTTGCACCAAGCACCTCCAGTATCGCGATTCCCATAAATGGAGTTCTGCGCACACGAGGCCATATCACGTACTATGCCTACGAGTAGAGCCAAGTCTGAGTATTTTAGTGGGCGCTCGGGAACTGGGTCTGGATTAGCAACAAGGGCACAGTTCGTCCTAGATGATCACTTCAAAGCTTCAATTGGGGCAGTTCGTGGCGAGGATGCAGGCACTGCCACCATCATTCTTGATGACTCATCAGATCAACTCCTCACCACTGTGACCTCCAGCACTTCATGCACCACTACTATCCGCTTTACAGCATAACACTCAGGCCATCTCTCTCGCCATTGCTGTCGGTGACCTGTTCATCTAGCGCCGTTCCTTCTCAACTCCATCTCCACTGGGGCCTTCATCGCCTAGGCCAGCATCGCCCTTATCCGTCGTCGCCGCCGCCGCCACGATCTTCTGGTCACTCCTCTTCAATGACCTCGTTGCCTCCCAAGATGCCACCTTGAGCTCCCTTGCGCAGCCCAACATCGAATTTTCGTCCTCACACACAACGCAGCCCTGAATCTCTTCTAACCGCACCTCAACTCGGCCACGCTCGTGACACCGCGCTGAAATGTTCAAGACTAATACTGTGCCCCGCGGAAGCCTCCCCAGCATCTCGCTTTGGAGCGTGCCCGTGGGTGCTCTTATAAAGTGAGTTTCCTTCTCTATGTTTATCGAGCTTGATTCGATACTGGCATTACCCACAAGCCTCCACAGTTCACCCCACGAAATAATCACCCGTTCCAACATTCGATGGTCGTCGCGGTTTTCTAATCCACTTTAATTGTCGCGTTTTTCAGATTCATCTGTGGAGTGAGCGGAGGTGCCATTGCAAGTTTATATACAGTACGTACTGCGCTCACCCGTAAGCGCATGTGCTGATAGTATTACAGCTATTTTCTCAGCGACTCCGTCTCAATCAAGACTAATCTATATATTAAAAGAGCTCAACGTGGGAGAGTGGCTAACTTAGCTAAGAAAGTTTAGTCAGCAGTTCCCACCTGCACCGTCTTTT
>JABCKI010006045.1:0-16718 GCA_018282025.1 Sphagnurus paluster
AAGTCCATTAGACGTTTGGCTTACATCAAATTGATGGCGGTCCAATGGACCAAAGTCTGATGGACTACTACGCCAGCGGTCAGCTTTTCTGGAAAAAGCAGACCTTATACAAACAGATCGACTATCATCTGTTTATTAGGTCAGCAACGGAGACTAGACGGATGCCTCGTTTTATGGCTCGTGGTTTGAATTTGTTAATATTATGGCGAATTTTCGCTTAATAAGGTTCGTGGATAGCGAGCCACCCTTGCCGAGTGGCTAACGGCAGTAGGATTAGGCCCCCGAGTCGTTGGTCTACAACATGTCTAATTCAACCCGCATTAAATAGATAAATAATATTAAATGTCTAATTCAAATAAATGAACGCCAATGAACCTTTTTTTTTTTTTTTTTTTTAACCAACCGACCGGCGACCAGTACTGTCAGCCGCACACCAATATGTCTGGCAGCAAATTGAGGCTAATGTGCCTTCTCTGTCCCATTGACGATCCCCGTGACAACATCGTAGAAGTCGAACTAGATAGTGATCAGTCTGTCGCCTACTTCAAGACTTTGATCAAGCTCGAATATGACGATATAATCCATGCCGTTCAAGCGCGCAGGATCACCCTCTGGAAGTGCTGCATTCCTACCGACGAGAACTTGCAGAAAGCCTTGGACACTGTTCGTTTCGATGGTTCCGACGATCGCCTACATTGCTTAATGCCTGGGTCCCAATTGAGCGAAATTTTCGATGCTGTTTTACCCCACAAAACTATCCACGTCCTTGCTCAACTACCTGGTGAATGCGGTACATGTATCTCCTACTCAATGACTGAATCATGAGTCTCACTTGCAGAGAATAAAGCCCCTCTTGCATCGTTGCCTGACCTGCTCAAGGATCGTCAGCAGTTCAACGCCAAACTTTCTCTGAGACCTGCCTCAAGCCTAGGACTTCCCTTAAATTTTTCAAAGATCCAGGAAACCGACTCTCAGAAAATCGTATGGAGTCGACCCCCAGGTGCTGATGCAACAATTCCCGTGACACTATACCATCCTATCTTTCGTCGATTCATCGATGATTGCAAGAGCCATCAACCGATTGACGAGGACAACAAATTGGTTCGGGAAATGACGGCAGCGATGTCCAAGTTTTTTTCGGATGGGGATGGCCGAGCAGCAGAACTTCGAGATATTCTGCAGGATAATGGAATACCTCCCACCGCACACCTATCTTCCGAGGGTTGTTTTTTCTGCTTTGATGGCGCTATCGAGTCCAAGAATGGCTTTACTGTGATTTTCGAAGTTAAAGAGGAGATCGGGAGCGCCGGTGCTGAGCCTTATGCTCGGGCAATTTTGCATTATGCCAATTCTGCCTGGAAGAAGTCGGAGGAGCATCTCAATTTCAACTTTCCGTGTTTGATAATCACCGTCTTCGGTCAGCCCTCGCTATCCTCCCGTGCTACGTTACACCAACATGATGTTCTCAGGCCCTCAAGTCAGTTTTTCTGGTGCTGTTTGGAGGACCCGGCCCCATTTACAAGTTCTTACTCCAACCATGCCCCTATTCTGTCATCTCACCGACACAGATATGCGTGAATCTCTTGCTCGCCATTTTGGTGCCTTGAAGAAAGCTATTTTTTCCTTCGAACAACGCTATGACGCACTGACAGACCCTTCGCTGCTCAAACACTTGGATCCGCGATTTCCAGATCCCCGCACGTACCGTTCCCTCGAGACCGAAACTACTGTCAACTTCGAGTACCTCCACCAGATTGATGAGCAGAAATTGCTTTTCATGGGCAAGACCGACAATAGGGAGAGGATCTGTATCAAGTTCGTGCGTCGGTACTCACGAGAAGCCCACGAGAAATGTGCTGCAATGGGTATCGCTCCCAGGCTGAGAGGTTTCGAAGACATCGGTGCCGGATGGAAGATGGTTATCATGGACGCTCTCGACGAGGAATACGAACCCTTTGATCACAGCACTCTGCCTGAGGGTGCTGAAGAACTGCTCAGAGACCGATTTGTGGAACTTCATCAAGCCAACTTGGTGCATGGTGATGTGCGGGGGGCAAACATCATGGTTCGGAAGGACGAGATGCCGGGGCTCATGCTGGTGGATTACGACTGGGCCGGGATCGTTGGTGAGGTCCGCTATCCCATGAATGTCAACAAAGTGGATATATGGTGGCCAGATGATGTATCTGATGGCCTGTTGATAAAACCTGACCACGATATCGCCATGCTCGAGTACATATTCCGCTGCTCCTCGCGGCACGGGAGGCTTGCGCACTAGTCGTTCACCTTCAATGACTACATAGTTCTGGTCATTCAGATATGCTCATTTTATTCATACGAAGATTGAGTAGAGTACATATAGATATAGGGTAATACGACACATGCTGGAGTACAACATGGAATGCGATTGATTGAACGAATCGGATATAAGAATTATGCATGAATTACAACACGTCAATAGAAGGTATCAAAGGAGCCAAGGACGAAGAAACCTCTATTGAGAAAAATTGACCTCGGAAATGAACTCCCTCACAACTTCCAGGAGCTCTTTAACAAGCGCATCACGGTCCCATGCAGTGCGATGACGCCACACACAGCCCAAACACGTCGCACGGAGCTGCTCAAGCTCCTCTATCGTCAGCGACTGCGTGTCATGGTGTAGGTGATGCTGCAGCGCCTCAACAAGCGCCTCGTCTATGTGGAAATCGGGCAATGGCGTTGGGCTGCGCTCAATGGTCATATGCACCGGTGAAGGGAGTAAATTCTGGGACTCGCTCGGATCTATGGGAGATTTCGTTCGCGTTCTGGATCTTGCTGCTGAGGGCGTACGAGGTGGGGATAGAGCAGAACTGGGCCCAGGCAATGGTGTCGATGAGAAGAACGGCGTCGAAGTCTCGTCAGCCATGGTAGCAGAGGGCGGAGAAGGATTCCTTGCAGCATGGGAAGTGGGTCCGGTATCGAAAACCGGATTTTTCTCGACATCCGGGGACGGCATAGGGTTTAAAAGCAAGGGGTTGAAGCCTCCCGACCGTCGCTCCTGAGCAGGAGGAGCGTCATCCACGACCATCGCATTATCGTGATTCACACTGGGTGCCTGAGGCAGGAGGCTTGGATCGATTTGTGGCGCGAAGTGGACCCTTGGTGGGTGGGGGCTAGCGATAACATCCAACGGGTCGCGATCCTCGTCCGGTTCGCTCATCCTAGAACGTTTGGCATCGTGACCATCGCCATTTTCCTCCTCGGATCCATGGGAGTCGCTGGCTGCCTCATTCGAGCGCTGGCGTTTCAACCGGCGCTCGAGCTTCACGGGGTCAGTAATCCCAAGTTCGGGCTGTTGACCGGTGTTACGTCCACTTCGGCGTGTACCATTGAGCAGACCATTGACGAGCTCCTCCGGGCTTTTTCCCTTGTCCTTATCCCTTGCCTTCTCCTTCTCCCTGATCTTTTGATACTCCTCTCGTCGCTTACGTTCCCGTACCGCCATCCGCTCACATTCCAATCGGAACTGAGGGTCAAACTCCTGGATGCTGACCTGCGCCGCCGTAAACATCGCCTGGGCTTTATATAGCCGATCGAGGTCCTCATGCTGACGGGCGTTGGCATTGTGCACCATCTTCCCAATGTCATCGAGGAAGTCTGACGGGGTTAGATATCTGCCCTTAAATAGCTCTGAGTGCATCCTCTCAAGATCAACGTCAAACAGCTGCGGGAGTTGAACGATAGCCATTTGCTGCTGCTGCTCTTGAGGCTGCTCTTCGTGATGATGAATGATCCCATTGGTGAGACCGTTGACGACGGTTTGCTCGACGCCAACTGCAAGTTGTCCTTCGTCTTGCGTCATATCGATCACGCCGTTTATCGGAGGTAGTTCATCAGGTAACGCAGTCAGGGGAGCAATGGGAGCTGCTGGGGCCTCGACAGGTATCATGATCTCTTCTTCAAAATTATATTCCTCCTAAAATGAATGAGTACGAGGTTTGAAAAGCTAGTGTATGTGAAACATACGGTGGCCCGTTTCGTAAACCTCTTGAACTTCCGTTTGAGTTCCGTCAATATCGGTCCTAGGCGATACTTGAGCAGCGTAATAACACGCTGGTCAGTCTCTTCCTGAGCCGCCAACTCAGCCGCGGTAAGCTTCCTAGGTTCCAAGGGAGGTGCAATCGGCAGCTTCTCAAGTACCCTGGGCTTTCGCTTGACGCCGTCTGCAAACTGGTTCGGCGGTCTTCTGACATCCTTGATGAGTGGTTCGAAGAATTCAATACGGTGAGTTGTGGAAGGAGGAGTGAGTTCGATACGGTTGTCTTTAGTGGGTCCAAACCAGGTCTTGACGTCTTGTGGCAACTCAGAGTAATGTCCGTCTACGACGACGAGCAGGAGGATAGGGTCGGTTGGGGCAAGGGTGTCGAGCATGGCACGAACGGTCGATCGGGATGTTTCCGAAACAGCAGCGCACCAGCCCATGAGCGAGGGAATGTATATCACGGACGGCTGATGACGTTTGGCTTCAACGAAGAGTTGAACGATGGCAGCCTCGACAGTCTTTGTTGCTTGGTTAGATGGATGTATGAATGATGTGTTGAAGAAGAGAGACTTACTCGAGTCGAATCACTCATCAGGGTGCCTAGTTCCAAAGTCTGGACGTGATAGCCTTCAAGGTGATGTAGGGCAGCAGCACCGATATAGCCTTGACCCATCCCTACAGGCCCATGAATTACCACTCGAGGGCGGTATATGCGGAGAGTTTGCATAGCTGAGGAGACGTTAACTCGACTCGAAAAGGATGAAGATGCCACGTACATTGCATGAGCATTTCCCTCTCCAGTGCACCCTCTTCTCCATCGTCGTCCTCAAACATCGCCTCTTCCAACGCGCTAAGCTTCTTCTCTATCGGTAGGACACGGCCAATCACTGTCTTGACGCGTTCCAGAGTATCGTTGAGCAGTGGCCCGAACTGAGGAGGTAAAGGGGTGGCTGAAGAAGATGTAGATCTTGCAGAGGAAGGCACCAGTTCTACCAAATGTTGAGGCATATTGTATGAAGGCAAAGCTGTAAGTCTTACTCTTGATAGAAATCATAAAATCTCTCAGCCCAACGCCAATCGTCTCAGGGTTCAGCAGCAGCCTGTCGTTCGACTGGTAGATTTGAGGGTAGCGTCGTTGCACTGCATTCAGCGCTGCCTCAGTACACAGTGCCTGGAGAGGTGTAAGCCATACACTAACAGAGTAACGAGAGACTGCACTCACCCTAAGATCTGCTCCGCCATACCCCTTGGTAAGCTTCGCGAGGCCCTTCAACTTCTCAGTAGGCTCCCACTTGGTCTTAGTCTCCTCACCCTCGCCGGGCACCTTCACCTCCTCACCCCAACCAACCCACCCCTTCGTCATAATCCCCAAGATCTTCTCGCGTGCCTCAAGTTTAGGCAGCCCAAAGTAGAATTCACGATCAAACCTCCCTGGACGCCGCAGGGCAGGGTCCACCGCGTCTGGCCGATTGGTTGCACCGATGACCACGACTTGGCCACGGCCGTCCATGCCGTCCATCAGTGCAAGCAATGTGCTGACGATGGAGGCATGAATCTGGTCTTGCTTCGCCGAGCGTACTGGCGCGAGCCCGTCGATCTCATCAAAGAAGATAATCGACGGCTGTGATGCTCGAGCTTCTTCGAACAGTAGTCGTAGCTGACGCTCGGCCTCGCCCACCCACTTTGAGAGGCAGTCGGCGCCTTTGCGCATGAAGAATGCTGTGCTGGCGGCTTAGTAGGGCTACATATGCTGTTATCAGAGGACGTACAGATCGAGCGCCCATCTGAGCGGCAACTCGTAGCGAGTGCCCGAGCAAGCAACGTTTTTCCAGTTCCAGGCGGCCCATGGAAAAGCACTCCTCGTGGTGGAGTGACGTTGAATTTCTGAAAGACTTCGGGGTACAGAAGGGGCAGTAAAGTCATCTCCTTGAGAGAGTGGATGTCTGTAGAATAATATCCTCAGCTAGGAGTTGTGCAAAGTTTATAATACAACATACGTTCATCTAATCCACCGACCTCATCGAACGTTACATTCACGTTGACACCCAGAGGATCTGCATCTGCAAGGGCTAGAGAATATGCGTCAGCAAAGTACTGCAGTGAACATGAATGGGACACACCTGCTTCGCCACCTATCTTCCCGAGATTGGATGGCGTACCACCAGTGGGCAACCCACCCATCATCCCAGCACCTCCAGCCGCGCCCGCCACAGCACCAAACCCAGCACCACCCAACGCCTTTCGCGGTGACCTTGTCGCGTGGTCCGAATCCGAGTCGTCGCCTCCCATGCCCATCCACCGACCCAACTCCGCACCACTGGCACTCCACCCCAGCCCACGGCCTTTATTGCTTCGTCCGTGTCCCCCACCGCCGTTGTACCCTGCACCGCGGCCACCATTTCTGCCTCCCCCACTCGGCTTCGGCGGTGGTTTGCGCATCTCCTCGAGTGGCGGTGGTACCGCGTAGTTTATGCGCTGCCGCTGCCTCAGCGCGTAAGGCTTGCCGTCTCCTTCCTCCTCAGGTTCAGGCTCGGGGTCAGGCTCAGGCTCCGGTTCCATATCAGACGTCTGCGGCGCGTCGTCAATCGAACCATCCGCGTCAGCAGAGGCACAAGACGACGGATGGTCGACATAGTCTTCTTCTGGCGATGCGCGTCCCGCGTTGCGCCGGGTCGAACGACGGGCACGATCACTGGGCCCAGTGGGTTTGGCCTGCGTGGTGACGGCTTGAGCGTGCGCTGGCTTCTTCGACCCTCGATTGCGGGTTGAGTAGCGGTGCTGTTTAACTTCATCGTCCTCATCTGGTACAATGAAACTCGATCGTCTTTTGGAATTACGTATCGGGTACTTAGAAGGTACGTCGTCGTCGTCGTCATCGTCGTCTTCGTGTGAGTGGCGAGAAGAGCGTTTTGGCTTTGGCGGGGGCCGGGGCACTACGTCGACGTCGTCATCTTGGAACAGGTCGGGCATCCCATCATCTTCACTCTCCACGTATTTCTTCATGACTATTTTCCTGCCCCTGGAACTCTTGCCGTATACAGGTGGTGACTCGGGCTTTACGTCGTCTTCGACTCCGTTTGGTGCCTCCATTGATTTGTCGCTCCCATGATACTCGGAGCCCGATGGCCCAGCGCTATCTGAACCTCCATTTCGACGAGAAGAGCTACGAGTGCCGACAGCCATGGGTGGGGGATAAGAAGGTATTGGATAAAGGTTCTGTGGAAAGTTGAACTCTTGTTCTTTCGGTACAGAAGATCCGGGACCAAACATTTAAGAAGCAGCCCGCCGATTGTGAAAGACGACGAACACTACGAAAATGAAAGAAACTAGAATGCGGTCATTGCTCTAGTCAAGGAATGGGTGTATGAGCGACTCACCTAGCCTCAGTGACTATCGAATATATCCTACTTTCCTTCGATGATGCCCTTGTGCTAGTTGAGTAGGCGCGTATTGTTGTCGCTGGACACTGTCACAGACGATGAGCAAGGGCAGAACTTGAGCAGAACTGTCTCGGTCGTGTGGCGGTGCCGAGGGTTTGTTTGTCCCTGATTGCCACCATGCCTCATGTTCCCCTCCTCGTATCCTTCCAACACCCGCCATATCATCCACTATACAGTCAGGAATCCCCCCCGTTTTCTTCCCTTGCAGATGCGCTAAATGTAAAGCTGCTTCAGTGACATCTCTAAGGACATAGTCCTGGCCGAAACAGGCGAAGAGCAGCCATGAAGTGGGGAGAATAAAGCTGCAACGTAAATCATCGATTCCTGGCGCTGTGAAGGTTCGGAAGAGGGAAATTCAGTCGATTCCGTCGCAATTTCTGCTCGCGATAACTCTGTCCTCAGCTTGTGACCATATGTGACGTGTCGTGACATTGTGACGCGCACGGACCTGTCACCCTGTAGATCTGCGCCCGGAAGTGGTTTAAAGTTGCTTTAGAGCGGCCACCTTTAAATGAAACGTGCCTGGCCGATCCAATGATACTTTAAATCCATCCGGCCTGTAAACAGTAGCATTTTGCACACCTGTACTAATATTTTGTAAGTAAATTGTTAACTTGACTCTTGTCATCATGCCAGAAGGGTTTTGCACTGATTTATTTCTCTCTGTGTTTTTGGGCTTAATACCGTCCTCAAGACCACTATACTAAATCTCGGTCATGAATTGAGTCTTGGTACAGCCCACGCCACGCCACCAATGTGGCGGCTGACGCAACACGAGCGAGTACCTGGCAGGTTGAACGTCAAATAAACCCTGACTGGGGTGCTGCGTACTATCATGAATCATGATCCTCTTTTCGATCACTGTCTTCGACAGACAGCCGTCTGCCGTGAAAAAAATATAGATCCCAAAGTTTTCCTCAACGATTCACGCCGACACTCTCTGGAATTACTATCTCGGGGGAGGGTGATCGAGCCTGATAAAATGCCGCGCCCATCCATCTTTTCTGCAGCCGTCCTGCGGAGGGCTGAAATATTTTTCTGCGATCACCACCACCACAGCTGTGTGCTCCCCATTATCCTACCTCCTCTTCTACCTCAGCCGGCTTGTTTTCAAAATCAAACCACGAATCGTAAAACGAAGCATCCGCTGCGGCCAGTGGATTCGCAGATCGTCGTAGCTGCGAAGCAACTTCGTTATCCCGAACCAAATATATCCGCTGCAACGGACGCGATGCTGCGAGCAGGTCATCCTATACGTGCTGTCCTTTCTCGAGCACCGGTTTCAAGACACTGCTGTGAATGCCTGTACACCAATAGTCGAACGTCGTGAATCGAGACCCAAAATCTTCGGCTTCTTCAGCTCTGTCGATAAGGCAGGGCTCCTCGATGGCAGCAAGAGCAAAGACGATACGGATAATGGGGATAAGTTCACCGTCGGGAAACAGAAGATTCAGCTCGAACGGGTCCATAGCGTCAAACAGGCTACGTTGGAATTTATGCGTAATCCTCGGATCATTGTTGCTTTGCCAGAGGATCAAGCCTATGTTAGAGCGTTGCAGGCGCGTATCGAAATATGTGAACACCATCAGCCCGTCAATACCGAATTGCCTGTTAGCGCAGAGCAACCCAGCACTGCGCGCCGCAGCTGGTACCAGCGATTCGGCGGCGAGCTCGTGCCCCTTGACAAAATGATTGAAGCTCATCTTCGCTGTCGTGAAAAGGCTTCCGAACGTCTGGCCTCGGTGCTTGGGATGAGCCCTCGATGGCAAGTCGCCAGCGACATCAGCATGAAAAAGCGCGTTGAAAAATTCGGTGACCGAAAATATCAATGGCGTACGGCCATCCGTGTCATCGAAATCAAATTCAGATGCGGACATTCGGTCCTCTGCATATACCACATCGTCGCGGGCCTGTATTAGAAGCTGCATGCACAAGAACTCCCCGCGGTCTCCCTGGTCGACGGAGAAATCATCAAGAGTATCTCGTAGGAGTGTCGGCGAGATAGGCACGCCAGTTTACTAGCTGGAGAGTCCCTGATTTTCCTGGGAGAATCCCCACAGAGAAGTTTCATCTGGGCGAATAGCAAGCATTCGTATGGATCTTCGGTTATCCGTAAACGGGAGCCAAATCTATAACCGAAGGATATTCAGCTCAAATTTTTCCAAGATACAACCGGGAGCGTACAAAGGCCTCCCAAAGTTAGCCATAAATTCGATCATGGAAACGTCCTCAAGCGTCGTCCGACCATCGTCTCTGATCTTCCGGTCTTTCATGGACTGATCGAAACCAAGTTCAGTGAACGGAGGAATGACCTCACAAGCCCCGCCCGACACGCGCAGCGATTTATCCGGACGCCTAAGACCTCCAATCTGGGATATCGGTATCTTCGGGTGGTCGAAACGAAGTAAGCGAAGACCCTCCCCGATCTGATCTGATAGATGTGGCGTTGCAAAAGTGTATATTTGGAGGAGTGTTCTGAGCCTGCAGCATAAAAGGGGGTGGTCAAGGTGTGGCACTCGTCGAATGCCAGGAAAACGATGGGGGCGGTTGCGAATTCCTGCTGTTCGCTGGAGTTCATTCGTGCGATGACGGTGTCTACGAGCTTTTTCGAGGCGGTGTGTATTTCGACGCCCCCCGAGGTTTGCTGCGGGTCCTGATATAAAGCCTATGTTTCAGAGTTAGCGTGTATAAAATTCCCCCATTTTCATGAGCCCATTTTTCATCCTACCTTTGTCCCCGCTATAACCCGAGCAAAAAACAATGTCCTCTTGGTACTCGCGCTACTTCGTCCACAACGCTTTGCGTGATTTCAAACAAGGCCACGAGGAAGAGGAATAGATATCGTTCAGCGACTCTTGGATCGGTATGCACAGATATCAGAAGAAAATCCCTTAATTCAGCATCGGGAGGTGGGTAGCCTGGCGAATATAGTCAAGAAAAGAAGCTGTCGATGGAAGTAAGTGTACCTTGTGAGCCCATTTCGCGTAGGCTAACAGGAATTGTAAAGGCACTTTTGCTGATCTCGTCGAGGAGACGTGATTTTCCCATCCCCGAGGATTGCATGATTGTTAGAAAGTTTCCATTTATTGCGGATTTCTTGTAGTGTTTTCTGACGTGGGCCACCAACGCAGTCGTTGCGCCACCGACGAACTCGCACTTCCAAGACATTTCGTTGGCTGTGAAACAATCAGAATCCCCTATCTAATGCGCAATAAAAGTAATACCTCTGTCTTGTCCAGTCAAGCTGGCCTTGGCTTTGTTATTCCGACATAGTTAGAGTGGTGGTGCGAGAGCTATATTGTGAGCTTGTCAACTTACGCGTTTCTGTATCTCTCCTGAGCAACGCTGCAAGAAGGAAATATAAGACATGTATGATCGACATTTGCAAGGACGCACGATGATTGATTATTGGTCCCAGGTCGTTACTGGCGATAAAATCAACAAAAGCAAGAATTATTTCTTTCTTCGAGGCTTCTGGAAGACCCGCGATTGCTCCCAAATCCACAAAATCTCCACTAAAACCGAGGTCATACAGGTTCCCGTACCAGAACACGAGTAAGGGTCGAATATCCTCGAACGAGCAAGTTTCGTACGAATGCGATGCCCAGTGGGGACGACAAAAATTATAAAATTGATCTTGAAGTGTTAGATATTCTACGCGCTTTTCTTCTGGTAGAGAATCAATATCAGAGTGTGGCCTTTTGGGGGACATAGTGGGTGTGGTCCAGGTCCTGGACGGGTCAAACTCCAGTGATCCCGGTGCCATCAAATTGAAATGATGTCACAGGTCTTTGACGGCCACGGAGTCGCAGACTTACTCTGAATTCTCAATGTACTCAGGTAGAATGGTAGAGATAAATATTCCATTCCGAATTCAACTTCCAAACGGTCGTGCTTAACTACTACATCAAACCTACTGACCCATATCCCCCGCACTGGTCCACCGCCTCGCACGTAGCATCGTTAGTGGCAATGAATTGGGTTTCTTGATCGTGGGCCTTCCAACGCTGGCGTCTGGGTGGGGCGAGTTGGGGGCATTGCTGAGACCGATGGGTAGGTCAGCCGCGGGGAAAGTGTGTTTCGTCATTGCTCGAGCGACGTGCAGCTTGTCGAGACCTAGCGAGTCGGTTTTGGGTACGGGAGCAGTCTTGAGCGCGTCGCCGTTGGGCAGCGCGGGAGGCATGGCCATCTTGTCCGACTCTGCGCCGCTCGCTGTCTTCTGGCCACTCGCCTGTCTCTTCGTCGGCTTCGCGAGTTTTCCCGCCAGCTGCTTTGGTGGGATGAGTAGCTCGATAGGTCGATGTATGCCTGTACCGGTGCTCTGGATCTCTAGTCGCTTCTTGAGCTGGGAGCGGGAACGGAAAACGATATCGGAGCCACTGCGCTGAGAGCAAGAAAGGACCATGGGAAGTTCATCGCCTCCGCTCCTTCTCATTCCCTCGTCAAAGCCGTCTAGCGCAGATTCCGGAAGTTCGTCGCAGAAGGGGATGTCATCAAGATCGAGATCAACCACGTCGAGGAAAGAAAGATCGCCTAGGCCAAATAGTGGATCGCGCTTAGATTTTACGTTGTTCGTCGATGGTTTGGTGGCTGACGGGGTAGTAGAGGGCTCAGAGTCTGCGTTGGGAGTCATACGGTCTGGTTCGGTTGTGTCATAGATAGGCTTGGGCGGAGTAGTAGAATAGTCTGCGTTGCGGATTTGGCGTTTCTGTGGGCTGCGTTGGTTGCGAGAGATTACTTGGGTTCCGCGTGCGTCAACGGAGGCGCAGGCTGAGCAGATGGTCCACGCAAGGATCGTTAGGCCTGGGACGACAAGGCGTAGTAAAGAGGGACGCATAGTATTTATAGCAGTAGAGAGTGTCTTGAGGATGATGAGAATCGATGATGGGTGTACGGAGGCAAGAGGCGTTCTAAAGACAAGGGCGTGGATGGATGAGCTTTATATGCCCGCGGTGGAGGCGGACAACATGCACATGTGACTTGGACATTATATTTCCAGTCTCAATTTGAGTCAACACAATCCATCTTATTGAAAAAAAAACTCTGCGAGACGGAAAAAATATGGAGTGCCAGAACGAAGGACCAAGAGTTGAGAACATGAGCGTGGAATCAACGAGTTACGACGCCTCAGGCAGTGCCCCGCGGCCCGCCCAACTTGTTCGGAAATCTCCATGATATCATCATGGCGCACTAATAGCTCTCTCTAGTGGTGACGAGGTACGACTTACCTCCGTCGTACTAATCAGTAAGCATTGCCCATTCACGGTCGATTTTACCGGCCAGAACGACCATCATGATGCTAATCAGTTCGAACATCCACGAACTTCGTACTAGTTCAGTAGCTGAAGGCACGTCACCGGATACTGTAAGTAATATTGTAACGATTTTTCACTCGTATCAAATGCAGAAAGCAATGAAATGCAGGGACCAGGTTCCAATGGGCTTCAAAGCCGATTGGGAGGAACACCGTATGTTCTTGGACGAAGATGTAAAAAAACCTCTCGTCGATATCAAAACATTCCAGGTCAAAACCGAGGACAAGGACGTAAAGGCATGGCTTATTTTTCATCGATTTAATGCTGATTTTCATGTCAAAAATTTCTATAGCTGAAGTTGGAAGACGGGAGAGTAGTCACTTCCATGAAAGTTGACACAGAAACTGTACCTCCAGCTATGAAGAAGAAAGAGGAATTGCGTTAGCATATTTTCCATGCTATCCAAATTTTAAAGCGACACAAAGATACCCACTCAAAACAGATTAAATAACATCTCTCACGCTCCTTCGATTGTCAGTGTTTGTAAATTTATCATTGTTACCAGATACTTATATCAATGGTATAGACCGAGAGTCATTCTGGAGACACCGAATCACCAATGATAAGATTTGATGCCGCAGAACTTGATAATATTCAACCTGACATGGAGCCTCGTCAACCCTCGCCGACTGACGTCCCATCCCAGGATATTTCTTTAGCTAGAGTGAGTACACGCCCATTCAAACGTCGCCGATTTTTCCTTGAGGCCGTAGAGCTCCCTGCTCTCAGGTCGGTAAAAGGTTTACCCAACAAAGCCAAGCCTGAAATAAAATGCAATAAACTAGAAAGCGAGATGATGATGAAGCATCTGAAAAATGTCAGAACCACATTATCCTCACTTTCCGTAATTCCTGGTGTCAGTCAACTCACAGCCAAAGGTCAAGAAGAACGAAAACATTTCTCTAAATGCAGATACCGTACGAGGTCGCCTTGAATCCATCGGCTTCAAACTCTTCCCGATACCCCTCCCCAAGTCCATAACGAATGCTACCTTTTCACGCGATTTCATCTCACACCACTACAGAGGAAATAGGCCCTAGGAAGCTCCCCTATATGTTTGTCCGGAAATACCAGATTTTAGACCCCAAAAATGGCAAAATCCCTGTCCAAAAATACCGGATTTGGGATGTTCTCTGAGTCATAATAGTATACCGCCGAGGCGCAAATATGTTCGTTCTGCATTTTCAAAACGTGTGAGAGAGCTCTAGACAAGACGAACGATAAGGAACTCACTCGCTTCCCCTCGACGTGCCATGCGCCACCCTCGTATGTAGGCTTTTCAGGTGTCAAATGGATATTCGCCAGCTTCACAATGACCTGCACGCCAATATCGTTGTACTCTTTCGCCAGATCGACGACCCTCCCTACATCTGCGTCACTCTCCACCAGGGGCTCGAACACGCCGGGCTCGGGCAGCACCACGCGCCGCGTCGCAGCGTACCACGCATCCCTCGCCTCATACCACTCATCTTCGGTTGCAAATTTTGCAAATTGCGCACGCTGACAGGAGGTTTTGGTGTGTTCGGGGACGCGTCTTTGGTGATGCAGATGCGGATGCTGGTGCTGATACTAGAGAACTTGGTAAGTATCAATCTCAATGAAGGGGACTTCTTGGTGGGGGTGGGGGAGGTGCCGCCTGTGTCGAGGGGCCTGCTGAGATTCTTTTCGGACCTGGCGGTGGCAGGTGTGGGGTTTAGCATTAGTGATGACGAATACTCATTAAGTGAGTGAGCTTGAGTGATGATACACACGTTGGATATAGTCCGGTAAATCGAAGGCATGGCGCTTTCCCGCTCTTACTCTCTTAAATCAATGTATATTAGGGATAGGGTAGAAATATGGTCCATCTTTATGTTGCAGTCCTCAATCGACAATCACTTGCGTAATATCACAACTGGTTCAAAGACTCCAGTAGACATTACACTGTAATCGATGACGACGTTTGATTCAACCGGTCCTTCTCACAATAAACCATTCCGGAGGCGTTGTATCGAACCCTTCTTCAGTCAAGAACTTCCTCACATTATCCACCGTCTCCGGCGGTGGGAGGAGCTTGTCGTCCGGAGTAGTAGATGCAACCAGCGCAAGAATAAAATGTCGTCCCGTGGCGTTCCACCCGACTTGAATGCGGCTACGCGGCCACCAGGTTAAAATACAAGTTTCAACAATGTGATTCATCGCGAATTCCGATTGTGACCATTCTAGGTCACTGATCTCCTCCGGCGTGAGTCCTTCAGTGAAAGGCAAGTGTTTCTGACCACATTTGTCAAAGCCTTCGGGGTCAAGGATAAAGCCGTAGAAGTGTGCTCCGAGTATGCGGGTAGCCTCATTCATTGAGAGATAGTGTACGGGTCGTTCTAGAAGTGGTGTCAGACAGAGCGAGGAGTTGAGCTGGGCACGAGTACGCACGCGTCGAAGTCATTGCTGGATTGGGTGGGTCCGAAATATCCGACTTTTAATAATCAAGCTGGAATTCACACGGCCCGGCAGCGGCGGTCCGTTTTCAACCTTCGTTCAATGCCACATTGCGTCTTGAAATTGATTGTTCAATTATTATTCTTCTCTACTAGCAGCTACCCGTGCTTTGCACGGGGCAATACATTCAATGAGAGAAACACCAAGTTGTGACTTGATGAGCAGATTCAGCACCAGGCTACAGACTGCAGTAGGCCCATCCAACTGGTTTTGATGCTGTGGTGCTGTCAACGCGCGTGGGGGCGCGATGCCACATTGAGCAGACTCACAGCGTCCTGTGAGGTTCGCATACCTAATCATTATCCATTCCTATTGATAGAGATAGAGACTAACCAGTGATACCTGTGCTTCGCATGGAAACATACGTCTAATGAGAGAGAAAAGAGAACACCTGAGTGTCACAGTGTTTGACTGTGTATTGTAAATATTTAGGCCTATTAGAGTTGCCAACTCAAAAAATTTCAGTACATAGGAAGAAAAAATTTGGCAGTTTGTAGGTTTGACAGTATGCTTCACTGGGGAAGATGTAGAGAGTGGGTCAGGCTGGCTCATAGCACAGATGCCACAAGACACTTGGTCACATTGGACAAAAGCTGTTTTGAGTCATGAGTCAGGAGTCACATTGATGCTGTGCACTGAGTGATGAAAGTTTAAAATGAAGATTAGATTTCCGTTTGTCCTCAGTGAACAGGAGAGGGCAAACAGATAGTGTACAGTGGAGCCGTGCGCCCTGGAGCAACAGGGCTGCACGACCAGCCGGCAGACATAGAGCTGCTGTGTAAACACTAGTAGAGTAGATTAGATAGGATAGATAGGACAGGGTCAGTGTGCTACGCAGTCAACCAGACTTGGAGACCATGTAGCAGCCAGCGAATCACACCACGCCTTGCCCTGCTATCCGCATTGAGGTATCCCATAGTGGACGTCTCCATCTGGAAACTGCCAAACTGCCACACTGCTATATATATATATATAACTGTCATAACTGCATACAGCACCAGCAACCTCAGCACACTGCTCCCAGTGATAACTGTGGCACACCCTGGCGCAACCTTCCAGTTCAAACAGCAGCCACACATTGTCTGAATCTTCAGTAATAGAAAATACACTAAGCCCAGCATCATTCAAAATGCAACAATCACCATGCATCTCTACAGCATTGTCTACAGCCTATAACCCATCTGCTAACACATCTGCACACCCACAATACCACTTTCCACCATTGCCTCCCCCAACTCCATCACCTCTTACAGCAGCCAGAAATCCAACCATGCTGGAGGAGAGCCAAGTACTCTTCTAGAGCAACTTGGGGCATGCAGGAGATGATCCCCAGGACTTTATCAATATCAATAGTATTGAGCACCAGTTTATCGGTGATGCGCAGCAGAAAGAGCTAGGTGCGTGCCGTGCACCACACAAAACACAAAACCCAGAAAAGGTCTGAGTTAAGTAGTGATGATGCAAGAG
>JABCKI010006046.1:0-16691 GCA_018282025.1 Sphagnurus paluster
ATAGCTCGATACAACGCGATACTGCACATAGGCTTCAAAACCTCCCATATTAGCCCTGAGGTATTTTCGTGTTTCAAAGACACAAAAGATACTCCAAATACGTCTCCAGAGGATTTCGGCTTTCCTGAACACCTCGAGCAGCCGCTACAGTTGCCTGGACTCAAATTGCTGCCAAACCTCGCATCGATGGTCTGTTGGCTGTATAGTCTTATTGTCCCTCAGGTCATAGGCATCAAGTAGTATACACATTATAGGGCCCTATTACATCGATTTTTCATACGCTATCGCATTTGTTCGTCCTGAAATATTTTTTTCTTATTTGAACATTTTTCTGAATTTTCGAATTTGGTTGACGCCTACAAAACACGTGGGACATGATTTTGTAAAAAGTCTGTACATCAGCCTGGCAGCTACAATCGTACTGTGCACTATGTATGATGAGAATATTTCAGAAGAAAATCCTGCCACACTTGTCACTGCGTCCCGAAAGGCGGTGGTCAAACTAGGGGAAGCTGTCTTCCCTGGCGCTAAACCTGTAAACCTGTTTCCCGTCCTTGAACATCTTCCCTCGTGGTTTCCTGGTACTGGATTCAAGAAATTTTCCCAAGATGTACGCGTCTTGACGGATTATTTGCGTAATGTTCCGTTCGACTTTGTCAAGGAGCAAATGGTACTTGAAGAGTTCTTCTCATACACGTACTAATTAAACTTGTTCTCGAAGGAATCTGGCATTTCTATATCCTCACTTGTTGCGAGGCTTCTTGAAGAGCACAACGCTCAAGGCGGTTCTTCGCAAGATGAAGAGGATATCAAGGATGTTTTAGCGACTGCTTTTGCTGCTAAGAATCATTTATGATAACTGGTGGCTGCAACATTGACGGGGTTGGATTAGCTGGAGCAGACACGGTGCGATTATTCCTGGAAATCTTTTCGCCTTCTTGAAACTGAAGCGATTGATTTCTGAAAGACAGTCTCATCTTTGGAAACCTTTACGTATGCGATACTGATCAATCCTGAGGCGCAAAAAAAGGCACAGGACGAGATTGACGCCGTAGTTGCCGCGGTTCGTTTACCTGACTATAGTGATCGCCCTCTCTTGCCTTATGTTGAAGCCTTGTATCGTGAGGTTATGCGGTGGCGCCCTGTATTGCCTTTGAGTTTATTACACTCTACCAGTGATGACGACGTCTATAATGGTTATTATATCCCCAAAGGTGATTATCCAAACACTACTTTTCCTGGTAACAACTTGCTCACTGAGGCTCTCCAGGCTGTATTATTGTCGCCAACGTCTGGTTCGTGTCATCACTCCGTTTAAACTACACCTTGATCAATCTTCGAGTCAGGGCGATGGCACATGATGAATCAAAATATTCGCGCCCCGAACTATTTCTACCTGAACGCTTCCTCAAGGAGGATGGCCAAGTCAACGATGATAATTTGATTCTAACATTTGGTTTCGGGAAACGGTGAGCGATCTTCCTCACAATGATTTACCTCACCTAATATGATGTACTACCAGCGCCTGTCCTGGACGCCATATGGCCGATGCGACCGTAATATTTTCCTGGAAGAAATAGCAAATGGATATATGCTAATAAAAAAACACAGATCTGGCTGACCATCGTCACGGTCCTGGCTACTTTGAACATATCTCATGCAAAAGATAGAAATGGAGATGTCGTCCTGGTTGATAATAGCTACTCTGATGGCTTAGTGAGGTGTGTATTTATCGATTCATTCGTATCTGAGTCATTCGCAACTTTTATTGATACGTTTGGACCGCCGCAGCTACAAGCTTCCCTTTCTCTGCTCTATTACACCTCGCTCTTCGGAAGCACGAGAGCTCATCCTCGATGCCAACGTTCAGTACTAGTCACCAGTGAAAGCCAAGTCAAAAATTGAGTCATAGCGTTAATCGGACGCACTTATTTCCAAGTAACATAAAAGAACTTAAACACAAAGGAACCTGGCAATCAAATTAGAGTAGTTAGCTGGTACTAGTACTGTCTGGTTCAATGCCAACAAGTTGACTCCTTTTTAGTCTCTGACAGTTGACTGACTCCCCAGAGGCATCAAAACATCCAAGGTGTGTTACAATCTGATATCTAAGCTGCGCATGCATTGAACTACATGCAGATTTGAGTACTTGATATGTTAGTACCAGTGAAGACGACGTCTAAAGTGGACATCCTATGTTCCTAGAGGTGGGTTTAGCATACTAATTTTTGCCAGTATGTGGTTCGTGTCACTGCGTTTAAGTAAACTAGACCTTAGGCCTCGTCATAAGGCTACCACCCAAACCCCACTTACCCGACTATTAATATTTCCTGCACCGACAAGAATTATCAATTCAAGTGTATATACGGAGTAATTGAGTAAAATTTTCTCGATGTAATCTCACCTATACTTGTTCTGTTTTTGAAATGGGGGCTATATGCTGGTTGTGTAGGTACTTTTTATTCCAAGAAGAAAGCGTGGTCACGGCAGGAGTGGTTTGAGCTCAGCTGGCCATGGCATTGATTGACTGCGACATGATCACTCTGCCAGCTGCAACATTCATGTCTGACGATGAATACGCTCGTTTTGACTTTTCGGAGTTCACGGAAGATGAACTACGGGAAATCGACACTGACATAGCCCGCAAGACCAGCGGTGGACCACAGATCACCATCGAACTCCAAGGAGAGCCTTTTGTGCCGTCTAGTACACCTACCTCAAATACTGCGGGTCTGCTTCCTCATGCGTTAGATGGTTTTAAAGCGACCCCGAGCCCTTTCGAAGAGTACCGTTATGGCGTACTCTCCGTGACAGACCTGGCCTCACTTGCATGGTGCGTCATCATTGTATTATGCTGGCTTTGAGTATTAATTGAAATTTTTTGGAAATCGGGGATATGATACAATTTAGGTGTGAGGTGCAGTTCGATTATGGCCTGCGCCAGCGGCGCTCACGACCCATCACGACCCGCCCGGAGAGTTTCATCTCAGCCCAAGGGAAGGAGATATGTGTGGAGAAGGCTGTAGCGGAAAGAAATGACGCAATCACAAAACAAGGCAGAGTATGTCTTTGTGCAACTTGGACTATTTTCAAGAATTTTATGTGCTTACGCCCTGTTCTAGGCGATTCATAAGCACTTAGAGCTCGAGGTCCGCGCAGAGCAATTACCAGTGGACATATCGTCTGATGAAGAGCATTGGGCGTTACGGTGTGATGCATTCCTCATCGAACCGGCTAGTGAGGCTAATGCTGATGCCCAGGCTCCTTAATATGCTGGCCAGTTTGCGGTGTATCCTCCTTGAAGGCTACACTGTGTGTTTCCTGTCTCTCCTTTTGTGGATCTGTCCTGATCTAAATTTAAAGCGTGAAATGCCTGTATTTGGAGTTCTACAGGGGGTCGTCATGGTTGGCATCATAGTGCGTTATAAAAAGAATGTTTCACGGACAGGATTTAATGCTTTTGATATAGGACGAGGTTGTCAGACGTCCTAGGCAGCCCGCAACGCAGAAGCGCACCTCTGGCTCACCTCCAGAGTCCCTGAGGGTCAAAAAATCAAGACCAAGTTGCCCAGATCCCCTCCAGCCATTCTCTGAGCTTCTTCCAGGTTCCTCAATGGAACAAACGATAAATATTGATGGGACAAGCGCTGCTGATGTGATGCCTGCACCGTTTTTGGAGGAATCGTCTACTCCTATGCCAACACCAGGTATTCTACACGTTGTAGACACGAAAACACGCCGCTCGAGGACTCTTCCTTCACACGAGGATACTCTGCCTTCACGAATCCAGCTTATGTTATACTATCGCCTACTCCGGGACCTCACAAGGACATCTCCACCATTCGATTTTTTGGCCTTCTGGCGCCATCTGGGAGTCGATCCTATCGCACCGTTCTCAACAGCATTTCTCGTGCAGCTAGGGCTCACGGAGGAAACTGGTACTTGGGCGATGACCTGCCTGAATGACCTCACGACGGCGTGGGTTAAAATGATACAAGCACTCAATATCTGTGGTATCGATACTACATTGGAGATCATTTATCGGCACCAGGAACAAGACCAGCGTCGCGGGAAAGCTAAGGGTAAGGTCAAATCGAGGGGCTGGCAAAAATCCGGGAGTAGCATCAACGATGTTATAACTGAGGAGGATCTTGACCTTGCGAGAGCTATAGAAGCCAGTCTACTCGACGTCGGTGTTCCTGAGACATTTAATGACTTCGGGGTCCCCTTGAGAAAAGACACCCACGAAGCTCTAGAAAGCTCATCTAAAGTATCTGAACTACCCAAACCAGAGCCGCGAAATGAGTCCACCACCAATGAAAATGGTACTAATTAGGTTTCTTTTTTGTAATTGTCAACTTATACCTCTAGGCAGGGGCAGGGACCAACCTGCACTCGAAGACAACTTTGAAATACGCGATCTAAAAGTAATCGGCACCAAGGTCTTTGAATATGACAAAAATATGATAGATGACCATCTTAAGCGCGCTCTGAAATGGTGGCACGGGGCAAGGAAACCTGAGGGAGTGTCGCTCGAGAATTCTGGCAGGTGTCGGCAAGTCTTGTGTTTTGTTTCAAGTTAACTTTTGTCTAATTTTACTAGCTCATGTGAGTATGAGAATAACTGTGAGTGGCGCGAACAGAAGGCACAGGAAATTGCAGAGCGGGTATTTCGAGGGTCGTGATGAAATGGGAAGTCAAATTCGAATTCATACTTCTTGTCTCGTACTACCAAATATATTTGGAAGACTGGGAATTCTACTCGGAAAATGAAAATTTGAAGTCTCACCAGTTGTTATACTTTATCCGCGTATAGCTTGCCTAATTGGTTATTTAAGATAACCCGGTAGCTTGAATGTTTAGTTGCAAGTACTGGGGCCTGAAGACCAATGCAAAAATCTCTAAACACATCCACTGTTGATCATGATATCAATTGAATCATGATATTCATACATCGCTTTTCATAAAACAACTAAATCACCACTGCATGCATGACACCAGAACACATGCGAGTCGTCTAGGAATTGTGGGCGGTGTCCCATGTGCCCTACACGCGAATTGGAATCTGAACGAGAATGTGGCGACCCAGGAGGTGAATTCTGCAAGGACCGTACAGAGGAAAGGGCCCGCATAGATGAAGCGCGGGACGAGGGGCGCGAAACTATCACCTGCACCTCACTGTCGATACGCGCCTTGAGCATACTCAAGCTTATAAGACGCTTATGCCTCGTTTCTACAGACATATTCTGGTCGAAGATGGAGCGGGAAAGGGGTGGACGATGCGAACTGATCGAACTCTGTCGTAGTTCAGAGTTGCGGCTTGCAGGACGCAGACTACTGGGAGCAGGAGAGAAGGATCGTTGACCGAGTCGGGACGACGGCCGTGGATGCGCGACTTGGCCCTCAAGTGCGCTAATCTGCTTCTGGAGAGCATGGGCTCGAGCGTTTGCCTCAAACACGGAGTTTTCGAGAGCTCGGATTTGTGAGTGGGCAGCAGAAAGATCGAGTGAATGCTGTTGGCGGAGGGAACTCAGGAGCTCGTCGTCAAGGGACTGTGGGCCGCTCCGCGAAGGCGAAACAGCTTCCCGCAGATGCGATATCTCATCTTCGCGTGCGACAAGGTCATTGCGGAGTGCTTCCAGCTCGTTTTGCGCATGTTCAAGGAACTCTTGAGCCTCATCCTAAAAGATATAGATAAGAATAAAATAAAATAAAACAAGTTCAATAGTAGAGCGATGTCTGACCCTAGCGTGATGGGTGCTGGCAAGCTGTTCTTGAAGATTGGATATTTCCTCCGCATTGGCTTGTAAAGACGACTTCAAAGCCTCGATCTCCTCTAGGTGACTTGCCTTCTCCTCATGATAATGGGCCCATTCTGCCTCGAGGTTGCGCAAGTTCGTGCTTGACGCCTCCAGTTCTTTTTGAAGGTCAGCGTAAGCCTTCTGCAGGTCCGAAGAGTTAGCCATAGCCTGTGACTGTTCCTTCTCATGTTGTAGTAACCGCTCCCGAAATTGTTTCTGTACACTCTCCTTCTCGTCTAGTGCCACCCTCAGTTTGGATTCCAGGTGCATTATGGTATCTTGGCTCTTCCGGAGGTTTCCTTCCAAAGAGGTGACCGCCTCGGTCAACTCCAGCTTAACACTGGTCAGCTCGATTATTTTCGGGCGCATTTCGTCCAATGAACGCATAAGATTGGTGCCCTCCGCCTGTAGGTCCCGTTGTGTCTTTTCTGCATCTTCAGCACGACGTGTTGCGGTTCTGAGCTGGTTCTGAACGGTCTGGAGTTGTCGGGAGTTGGACGTAATGGTGGCAGCAACTTGTGTCAACCTTCCCTCTAATTCGGCGATGACCTTCCGGGCAGAGTCGACCTGAGCCTGAAGTTCGGACTTTTCCTCAGCCAGTGCAGACTTTTCAGAACTGACAGCTGCAAGTTGTTCCAGTATCCCAGTGTGAACGACTTGTAGCTCCGAAAGCTTCGTCTCCAGCTCTGATGCAATACTGGAATGTACTTGACGCTGAGAATCAATTTCGTCTCGTTCAGTTTTCACAGCCGCATAAGCCTAGAGAAACTTGCATCACTCCCGGCGCTGGAAAATCTCATGAATCTAGCTTACCTGTTTCAGCTTTGACATTTGGTACTCAAGCTCATCGGCGCGATCCTGTGTATTTTTGAGGGAGTTTTCTAGTCTCTCAACTCGATCATCGCTTTGAATTTGCTCTTCCAATTCAAGAACGCGGCGTTGGTGTTGCTCCATATCTTGCTTGAGATCTTTCATTGAAGAGGCCGTCAAATGAAGCTCGCGTTCCTAGGACCAAATCAGACAAATTGTTTAGGGGCAGCCGGTCAATAGTGCCGAAAGAGAAATACCGTCTCCCTACACCGTTCACTTAATTGTTTCTCATTGGCCTGCGATACTTGGATAGCTTTAGCAGTCTCCTCTTGTTCAGCATGAATATTTTGAATTTGGTCCTCGAGTGCTGCCATTTTGCGTCGTTCTTCCTTTAAGCTGTCTTCCAACGTTTGTGTCCCTAGACACTCACGATGAATCATAAGTGAATAGTACGATGGAGACTACGCACTGGATTCGAAGACCCCCAGTCGCGCAACCTCTGCTGTGAGAGATGACTTCTCCGAGACAAGAAGAGATATTGTTTCCCGCTCGTTCTGTAGGACTTGTTGTTTCTCGAGCTCTAAACGCTGAAGCTGTTCCTTGAGCTCCTTGGCCTGTGCACGCTGCTCTTCGAGAAGGGCCTCCGTTTCCTGGATCTCTGGACACATGTTAGTTCCTTAATAAATAGCCAAATGCAAGAATGGGCGAACTAGACTGTGTTTTGTGCAAGTATGTGACATGGGAAGACAAAGACGACTCCAGATCAGCGACCCTGGCATTAAGTCTAGCTCGTTCCTCCACAAGGAGTGTTTCAGCTCGATAAACCTCTAAAATGCACCTTAGAAAAAGGAAGAGAGACATAAGAGTGATTTACTTGTTTCGAAATCTTGCAACTGTTTTACTTTGGACGACAACGATATATTCTCGGCCTGCAAGGAATTGATTTGTTGCAATAGAGGTTTATCATCATTCTGTTGAGGGATGATTGGTGGGGACACAGCGGCAGAAAGTGATGTGACGGTAGCACTATGAGGTGCGATGACACTGATAGATTCAGAGGACAAGTGTGGAGAAGATGTACGCAAAGGGGGTGAGGGCGCTCGAGGAAGCGAAGATAACCAAGATATATCCGAGGTATCGTTGAAACTAGGAGGTAATGATTTAATAGGTCATTATTATGACAGATACCAAGCGACCTACACATCACCTATGTCTCGTCTATCCTCTTCTTGGGACTCCTGTGGTTGCGGGGAAAGTGCTCTTGAAGTGCTAATAGGCGAAGAAACACTAGTCCCAGACAGAGTCGCAACTCCCCCAGAGGGCCCAGCCTTTTCCCGCTGGCGCTTTTTCAGCTACAGAAAATAGTCTCAACTCGTTGAGATTGCTTGCAGTTGATCTTCCATACATACCAGCGCTTTTGCCCTGGCTGCCTTTGCAGCGCGATCAGCGTCAGACATCGTGGGGTCCTTGGGTGTGGTAGCGTTAATGGAACGTTCAGTCATTCAATCAAATGATGTCTAGTGTGTAATTATGGTTCCCACTCTCGTGGTCAAGTCCGAATTCCAAACCCCTAACATAAAAGCGCGAGTATATACGTAGAGCACAAAATATAAGAACAAAGCAAGTAGTGACCTCCTTGGCTACACGGCTGTGAATGAGTACGACGAAAACAGTAAAGACGGACTCTACGAGACCATTTGAATGACTAATAGGTAAGTAGCCGAGACAGGAAATAGCGGGCAGAAGACAGTTGGCAACAATGATTTTCGTACAAAGGACTTGAAGCTTGAAGTAGGAAGGATAAGGTATATAAGCAGAGTTTTGCAAGCAAAACCAATGAATCAGGCCCAAACCTACAGGTCCCAGATTAATCAACGAGTCCAGGAAAAAGTAAAAATACATACCCTGAGTGTACTATCCCAGCTACCTGTGCACAGAGCCATGCCATCCGTGCTGACACCAAGACAACTAACCCTATTTTCGTGTCCTGTAAGAACACCTACGCGCTCACCCTTTAACGTGTCCCAGACGTTGCACGTCCAGTCATCATATCCACCAAAGAGGATACGGCCAGAAATGGAGAATGCGACCGATGTAATACCACAAAGGATGTTGTCGTGGGTGAAAGCATTCAATTCACGGTCAGCTCGAATGTCAAACAAGCGGCATGACGCGTCATCTGAACCTGTGGCGAAGGCATCGCCATTGGGGAAGAACCTGAAAAGTTTCAGCAGTTAATCCTGTTTCTAGAGAATCGCAGGACATACTGAACAGCGTTAATGTCGGATTCATGACCTGTGAAGGTTTGTGTTGCCCGGCCAGTGCGGATGTCCCAGAGCTTAGCGGTCGCGTCGCAAGCTCCAGATACAAAAACGTTCTGGTTGGGACCCAGAGACAAGCTTGCAGAAGAGGTCTATTGGGAACTGATCGATGATGTGAAGATATAAAAAAATACCTCATAACGTCGCCAGTATGATCACTGAACTCAACCACTCGTACACCAGCCTCAATATCCCAGAGCATACATGTCATGTCGCCTGAGCTAGTCACAATTTGTCTGTCGTTGATGAATCGGCAGCAGGAAAGATAGCCAGAGTGTGCACTCAATTCCCGGGCACCCCTAGCGTTGGTTCCGTCCTTGTTGTTCAGGTTGTATATGGAGCAGATATTGTCCAGGCCACCGCACGCTACGAAGTTGCCAGAGGGGGAGTAGGCGCAAGTCATGACCCAGCTGGAGCGCAGGGGAATCGCGTGAACCTTGTTTGTTGTATAGGCATCCCAAACGATGAGTTTGCCGTCTTGGGATGCAGAAACTAGATGCCTTCTATCCGTGGCCCAGTGCATGGCGTAAATTTTGGCAAGATGCCCGCGAAGAGCACGCCGCGGACGCATAACAATGCGAGGAAGAGCGTCGACTTCTGCGGCCATGGCTCTCACTATAAAGCAGTATCAGGTACAGGGAAACAATTCACGGTCGACATATGCTTACAACTTGTGTCCGCCGAAGACTCCTTCTTGGCGCGAATCTTTTCCTTCAGACTCTCCGCCTCTCTGCGAGCTGCCGCGATCCGCTCCTGAATATCACCTTGGCTTTGAGACATAGGGATGTTGAAAGGTTGGGAGACTCAGTGAAATGTCTTGGAAGAGAGGTGCGCGATGTGAGAACAGATGAGTTTAGTCATAGGAGGCACATACTTGCTACGATAGAGCCTAAGCAAGTAGGTTAAATGCAAATGTGAGTAAATGGAACGTCCCAACAATGGTTTCAGGCCAGTATTGGTTGAGAATGGTGAGGGGCGTAGGCGAGTGGGAAAGGAAAGATTGAACAGTTTGTTGCTGATGGAATGACAGCAACACCCGGAAGTTGCCGTTGCTACGACTACACTTTGTCCAGAAGACACCCTTTGATTCATGACTAGACTGTAGACACAGGTTCAAACCGTGCTGGTGGCCTCTATCTGCTTCCTCAATCAAATTCTTCTCCTGACTGTGGCGGTAAAAATTGGTGTGATACTATCTGATGGCCATCGAACCCCCTGTCCAATTCAACTAGTATCGCATCTCATCTCTGCGCACTGGATTGTACACGAGACTCACAACTTCAAATTTCAACTGCACTTGAACATGGTCAATGATCGATTAACGATCACCGGTCACCGGGTCACAGCATAGCTAGGCTTTTCATATCCTTTCCAATCAATACTCATGTTTTCCGACATAATCTCTGTACCCATGGCCTTGCGCTAGAGACCCCTGTCATGGTAATCTGTTCTGAAGTGCCTTTGTTTGACGATGGATGAGCAATACTGACAATTTCTTCGGTCGAACAAATGGACTAAATGAGCTCCGTTATCTTTTGTCCTGGGTCTGATTACTTGCATCAAGATCTATAAACGTTTGAACGCTTAGGCCCAAGCGAACTATAGTCTCCAACCAGGCCTGTTCCTGACTCTCTCGGAGGCAATTGAATGACCAATTCCAACCTTGGTTGCAAAATCAAGGCATCTCATTCAAGACAACTTGTTCTTCGCACCTAACTGAGTGCTTGTATCTGACCAGGCCTCATGACAGTGGTGCTCGTGACTCCTCTGCATTTATGTCTACAGGAGTAATTATCCGCTTTGTATACAAAGTCTGGTTCTTGAAGTGTCTGATGTTGTCGAACCCAAGGCACCATTTCCTAATTCTATGGATCCGTCGACATAGTTAGCGTGGCGCAAATTTAATAAACACTCCGTCACTCAACACTTTTTATCTTGGTCCTAGCTAGTTGCCTATATTATGTTCACCGCACGGTGTTTTGGTCTCTTGATCATTTCTTGGCGCTGTCCATGCATTGCTCGACAGAGTCAGAGCCTGTCATGCCGGGCACGACGAATACCGATGCATTATTACTTCCGGCTTTGTTGTGCGCGGACTAGACCACCGGTCGCTCTATTAGTCGTATACAAACCCCTATTCTATAAAATCTAAGGCTGAGCTGTCAAGTGTCAAAAGAATTGATCAGTACGTCGATGTTGTCCATGTATGCCATACCTGTCCTGCATATTCTTCAAATCTCCGGCTTATTCCCTTTATCTACCGCGAAAGGCGGGGGTGCGCCACTTGCGTCAAAGCTTTGTATTCCTTCTTCATAATACTGATGATATTTAGCTGTCGTTTTATGACTGTACGTCAGGAATGGTGTATCATATTCGTTTCGGGCGCTAAAATATTATCTCATATTCGTTTTACATGTAAGTCAACTTTTTTGTTCGCACCACAAGTCACAACTGCATTTGGTAGGCTGATCGGCGCTGTATGGCATCCGGCAATGCAGTAACAGTGACGAACGCAGCCTATCTCTTTGGCCGCTGATGAAATGAATGCAGAACGGAAATGACTCCCTGTATCGGCCGTCCTGGTGCTGAAGTAGCTACTCTTTTTTTGTCTTTTCCGCCAGTGAGAGTTCTACGGATGAAAATCATCAGATAATTTCTTGCATGGCTTCTGGAATCTTCATGAAAGAAAGCAAAATTTCCCGTGAATAGGATTCAAAGCCTCATTTAAATGCAAGAAGGAAATTACATGTGTTTTTGTACATATCTATACTGTTTTAATAGTTCATGTTCAAGAATCTAGCCAACGCTACGGCAGCTGTTAAAACGAGAATTTGGAACCTTGATCAACCTCTATTTTATTCCTATTTTAAGTACCATTGATAATATCACTTGTTTAATCTTCAGATAAATCTGCGCCACATACTGGCCTTGCCATTGCCAGTGAGTTTAGGTTCGTTTTGTACCCCACCTTCAACGCTTCCTTTCTTGCGACCTCGATGTGAACACGCATCGAATCCTCGTGCCGGATGATTATGCTTCGGACTGCGTTTGCATCGTGAAGAAGTTGCGCGGTCCGCAGGCTCCCTGGTATTGAAAGTGAAAATATGGAACTCACACATCCGATGCGGTGATTGAATGTTGCGCTTATTCCTTACCTCGTTCTCAATGAGGTGTGATCAGCATGCTCTGCTCCTTGGTATAAAATCGGCAGTAACAATGACTGGATCCAGCGTTTACTAGAAAATGGCGACGACAGGTATTGTCCATTGCATCTGTTTCTATACTAGCGGTAATTCATATTTTCGACAGGTACTTCCCGCTTGAATATCCGTATGTACTAATTCTTTGTAAAAAAAACTGAGTGTCTGAAATTATTCTTAGATCTTCAAAGTAAAGAAAAGCTCACATCACTCAGCTGGGAGGAATCTAAATCTAATGGCCCCAATAACACTCATATTTGGACCATAGTGTGTAAAAGTAATATTTACTTTTGTGTACGGAGGGTTAGAAGCCTGACGTAATTTTTTTCACCAGTCGATGGTATTCGACGAGGGACAGGTAACAGTACCAAGAAGAATATTGCGAAAGACCAGGCTGCCAATGAAGCTTTGCAGTTTTTACTTGGATGAAGGCCGCTGAGACAGAGACTCTCTTCTCTCATATTTAATGAAGCTGGTATTATTTATTCCTTTTATACTCTCGGGTTGGGATATTTTTAAAAAGAAAAGTGCGATACACTGACTGTGGGTTGTATTCTCAGATATTCGATAATCACGCTGATGTGGTATATCGGTGTCGCCGGCCCGTGGGTATTGTCTGAACTACTAGGAGGCGCTAAATTACTCTCGTGACACTATACACGACATGCACCCTTCAATGAAGCTAGAAATGGCGTTTCTCCTGTTGGTACGATGGCCAACCCTAGGCAAAATGTTCCTGCCTGTACATGCTTCGTTCCGGGTCGAGTCTCGAGCCGTAAATTAACACGGGGCAGACTTTCAAATCGACAACGTCTACTTCATCGGTCAAGAGGCATGTCACCGAAGATGGGCGATCTCAGCATCTTTTTTGGTTCTCCCGCTGTCCAGCAGAGCTCCGCTGGAGGCGGTAGGTCCCACAACATCACCGTCAACGTCGGCAGCCCCTTGAGGTCTAGAGATCATTTGCTATCTGCTTCGGTAAGCCTGTACCTGGGTTATTTGGTCTCTGTTTCTGCCAAGTTTATGCTTCAAGGATCTCGATTTGCCCGCTCCTACAACTTTTTCCTGACGGCTGGCATTCACAGGAACCATTGCGCCCTGGTGGCAGTCTCCATTCGTATCGGGTAGCTCGAATAGATCGTGACACGATTTGTCTCTCCCACCATCCTCGAAATCTGCGACGTGCTTGTTCAAAATTACTTATTCCACTTGTGGAACGGAATCTAGTCGGTATGGCTACCAGACAGCACTACAAAAGGACAACCAATTTCCTTAACTAAAATGCGATCTTTATATTCCATTTTCACTCCCATAACATTCAAGATGACAAACAGTGCGTTTATATAGCCTCTCCATTCAGAAAACTGTTGCGCACATACCACATCTACATCCGACAGCTCCTAATCCCGCCACTACTCTACACAATAGTGAGTGGCACTATGCTCATCATTCCCTCCTGAAGCACATTTATTACTCTAGTACTAGCAAAGAACGGACAGTCTCACCTCTTAAGCTATGCGGAATCTTCGATAGGCCTCTCTAGCGAAGCTATCTGGACTGTTCAGTGCAAGAGTATGTCATTCCTTTATATATATACTTTGCATGTGATCTGACAATCGGATTTGCTGAAGTTTCAGGTCAAGTCGTGGGTGTGGGTGTTGCTACTCAAAAGGCTGCCGCCAAACAGGCTGCGGCAAGGCAGGCCCTAGAAGTAGGAGCCCCTTTGCTCCTGATTCAGTAACTTTGCTTATACTCTCCCTTCCTCTATAGGCTATGAGGAGGTAACGGGTGTACTGAGAACTCTTAACGATGAACTTCAACAATCCGGAGGAGGACTGCTATTATATATATTTCTAGTCATAGTCACAAGGCTGCAGCTGTATAAATCGATTTGTACAAAGGCCGCTGAGTTGCAAATTTATTTTTATTTCTTTTCTCACGGACAACCCAGTCCGCCTCATCTTTGTCGTTTGGGTCGACGAATGTACCGACGTATCTTTCCATACTTAGTCGCCACTGCGACAGGTAACCGTTTACGTGCACCTTTACAATGATAAACCACTCAAATGGGCTATAGGAATTGTCTCTGGTGTATACATCTTCAAACCATTAATTCTCGAGTGTTTGCCACCACAGACCTTGTACGTGGAGAATACTTACTTGAAGGTTGGCCTAATTATCTCATAAACTATGGCATCGAAATGAAGACTTCATCCTTCAAATGTGGAGACGGCCTCAGCATGCTCATCCGGTGATAGCTCTACGCTGTCCAACTATTCGTCCAATGTTGGCGACGCCGATCTAGTTGATAAATAATTCAATTCCAAGGCTGGTTTCCATTTTATTCGCAACTTAGACGTAAAATCAATGTAAATACGATTCCGTTGTTATTGGCCGCAGGTGATTATAAATTTTATCTACCATCTACCTCCATTGCCCTGTCTCCATTCGTATCATGTGCCCTTCGCTCCCAAATCTATAAAAGAGAGTCAGGGAGAGATAGAAGAATATGATTCTGCGTACCTGAAGGACGGTCTCCCCAAGGAAAATCATTTCCTTCCTCGTCTCCTCCACTATCAAATCCTGGATCATAAACCACTTCTCGCCTTCACCACCGCCACCTGCAGCTCGAAGATGTGCTTTCCACACTGTGTTTTCTTTATCACGAGTGGTTCCAGCTACCGATTCATGGGTCACGTTGGCAATTAGGTCGTACAACGTTGATGTATTGGTGTGCGGGGCATCAACGTCTATGAGCGTAGACAACGTCATTGTCTCGCGATGGACAGGGAGACACAATTATGACTTACAAGCCCGGAAATCTAAGCCCCGAAGAGGAAAATTAACGATTGTTGGATTTTTTTCCTCGACGAAAACATTCTTTGTGAATCGCTTGAAGTGGAGGATAATATATTGTGGTAATCGCTGACATTTAAAGCGTCGAAGCTGTCCAAGTGATTCCTATAAGGTGGGATTAGGGGTATTGGGTCAAGATTTGGCTAGTGATGCACTGACTTGTGTCGTTTTGCCATCATACTTGGCGAGAATTGAGTGAATGCTTACTTGGGGGATGATATTCTTCTCCACAGAGTCTTGGAATAGAGGGGGTGGAGGAAGGTCGACGGCAAGGAACAAGAAAGGCGAATGGGACGTCTTGATTTCTATGGAAGAGTTAACGGTTATACATAAACCAACAGGGCTCCAAAACCTTTCACCTCGGTCGATATCAAAATGGGGCTTTTCATTCTCACCCATGTCAGGTCGGACAAGCACCTGCTGGTTTTCGACCCGCAGCTCACCCTGGAAAGTGGAAAAGATGATGCCTTTGAAAAAGAACGTTATCAGATAGCAAAAAATTTCAGAAAGTATCACCCACTCGAATTCTTCTTCTTTGTTCCACCTAAATCTTTGTGCAGCTGATTCAAAAACCAGCTTAGGAACTCGACAGGATCGCCCTGGTGTTCCAAACGAAACTTCCCGGTACTTGCTCGATTCACTTCTTGCAAGAACTCGTGTGGACTGACTTGACTTTTGAAGAGCCGCGGGTTCCAAACCTTCTTGGCTAGCGCAGCAAATCGTTTCAACAATTCGGTCTCTTTGCCACGAAAATCGGAGAGTAACAGGAAGTCACGTAATGGAGGAATGTGTAGAAGGGAATGTATGATTACATTCATGTGATCATTCCGTTTGATGTTATTGAGGCCGACATAGCCTGGAAGATATGCCTTTGAGGCGAGGTCATAGGATGGCTTTGCAAGATGGGCAGGTGTGGATAGCCTCATTACAGAGTTTCGGGTGAAAGTAGGGGCCAGAACGTACGAAATATCTTCTAGAGATGGATCAGATACCGGGTATCCATCGGGGAGTACATAAACCTGAAATCGAACTGAGCCAATATTATCGTCGACGGAATACCACTAGCATACCTTGGTGGTTTCAAGGTTAATAAATACGTGGTGATCTTCATGAATCGAATGGGAATATGCATACGACTTGCGACCCCTTCCTTGGAAGTACTTTCCACACACAAGACACCCGTATGTATTGACATTGGACAGGGAGACAGAACATACTTTCTCGAAATCGAAATCAAGGATGGCACGGTTAATCTAGTCAAGTGTCAGTAGATCTTTTGTCCACCATAGTGTATATTACTGACCGTATCAAGATAGAGGTCAGAAGAGTGAATTTCCTCGGTAGCTTGGACAGCATCTTCGTCCTCCTCATCCTCAAGGTTTGTCTCTCCCGTGATGTCCTCCGGAGTTACCTTGACCCTCTTGGTTGGTCTTTCCAAATCTCCCCGATTTACACTATCATCTCTGCCAAGATCATATCTTTTTTGTTTGAATTCCGCCATCGCCAAGTATATCGTTGACGGGGATGGTGGGGTAGAGATAGGATAACTAGTGGTGAGCGTTAGACTTGAAATTGAGTTAACACTAGCTTATGTAATGAATTGACTTTCTTCCCAAAAGGGTCACTCTCAGTAAAAAGCCTTTGTTTGTAGACAGTCAGCAACAAGTCTTGCATCAGTGAAAATGGCCCGAAATTTTGGATTT